>CAWUFW010019630.1:0-179714 GCA_963921515.1 Calotriton arnoldi
GGAGCGGCTGGGCCCTGCCACACCAGATGGGCCTGCTTGGTGGTCCGTGTCCGAAGAGGAGGACAGATCCTCCACATCCGTGTGTCCTCGTTGGGGGCTTGTAGGCTGGCTGTGCTGGCTGCTGGCTGCTGGCTCCATCCCCAGCATCCAGCAGTTCGTCACCTGTGGAGAGAATGAGATTTGTTATTGTGTTGCACCTTGCGAAGTATGTATTTGTCGTCTGACTTTAACAGTTCGTGCAATCTCGTACATGGGTTTCCCGGAGGCGTGTGTGTGGCTGTACCATTTGTAGTTGTGTGTGCTTGGCAATGGGACTGTGTGCTGTGCACATGTGGCATGGGACGGATTGGCCATGCCGATGGGTGTGTTGCTGTGCCCCTACTTATTGTGACTCTGGTGTATGCGGGCTCCTGGCCCATCCTGGGTCTGGTTTGTACTTTGCTTTTGGGGTTCAAATGGAACGCTTAGGAACGCATATGGCAACATGGGGGCCATGCCCCAGATTCGCATTTGGGAGGGAATATGCTTTTGGGGTTCAAATGGAACGCTTAGGAACGCATATGGCAACATGGGGGCCATGCCCCATATTCGCATTTGGGAGGGAATATGCTTTTGGGGTTCAAATGGAACGCTTAGGAACGCATATGGCAACATGGGGGCCATGCCCCAGATTCGCATTTGGGATGGAATATGCTTTTGGGGTTCAAATGGAACGCTTAGGAACTCATATGGCAACATGGGGGCCATGCCCCAGATTCACATTTGGGAGGGAATATGCTTTTGGGGTTCAAATGGAACGCTTAGGAACGCATATGGCAACATGGGGGCCATGCCCCAGATTCACATTTGGGAGGGAATATGCTTTTGGGGTTCAAATGGAACGCTTAGGAACGCATATGGCAACATGGGGGCCATGCCCCAGATTCACATTTGGGAGGGAATATGCTTTTGGGGTTCAAATGGAACGCTTAGGAACGCATATGGCAACATGGGGGCCATGCCCCAGATTCACATTTGGGAGGGAATATGCTTTTGGGGTTCAAATGGAACGCTTAGGAACGCATATGGCAACATGGGGGCCATGCCCCAGATTCACATTTGGGAGGGAATATGCTTTTGGGGTTCAAATGGAACGCTTAGGAACGCATATGGCAACATGGGGGCCATGCCCCAGATTCACATTTAGGAGGGAATATGCTTTTGGGGTTCAAATGGAACGCTTAGGAACGCATATGGCAACATGGGGGCCATGCCCCAGATTCACATTTGGGAGGGAATATGCTTTTGGGGTTCAAATGGAACGCTTAGGAACGCATATGGCAACATGGGGGCCATGCCCCAGATTCGCATTTGGGAGGGAATATGCTTTTGGGGTACATGCTGTGAGCCATGGGTGCCGAACGTGACATGTGTTGTGGCAGCATGACAGTGCATGGTCTGAGGTGTGTGCATGCCTGACATGGCCTGCATATTTGCTGTCTGTTGTGATTACTGGACATGGCATTGGACGCATCGTTATGAGTGAGTGTTGGTTGTGTGCCAGCCAACGTATTGCAGTTGTCCCATCTCCTTGGTGTGCGTGCTGCCCTGTGCCATGTGCATCACTGCAGTGCTCGTGGGGGGGTGTGGCCCATGTTGTGTGTTGTTGCTCACAGTGTGGCGTGCGCTTCATTGACTTCTGGCACATGGTTGGTCATGGGCATGTATCTTAGCGTGACTGCTGTATGTGTGGCAGCTGTGCGGATGACATGCCTTTCATGAGACTGGGGCTGACGGATGGGATGGATGGTATGTTGTATGTGCATGGTGTGTCTGTGTGTTTGATGGGTTCAGTGGTGTTCGTGTGCATTTATGTTGTTCCGCTCTGTTGCGTCTAGTGTTGTTTGTCTTACATAGGCGTAGTTGTGGGGTGTGTGGTTGACAGGCAGTAGGGGCTACATGGACAGGACTTCAATGGTGTTTCGGTTGTGTGTGATGAGTTGCACAGTGGCTGCCGTGTGGTACTATATTCAGTGTGGCTTGTGCATGCAGACGTGGCTCCTTGGGTGTTGCTGTGTCTGTGATGGGTCATGTGAGGTGTGAGTCTGTGGTTCATGTCCGTGTGCACATTGTTCACTTGTTCGTGACGGTGGGCGGTGCTGCGTGTTCGTCTGCTACGTGACATGTCCCATGTGTTGGTCGTGTTACGGTCCTCATGCCTCCAGTAATCCAGCCCTGTCCAGTTTCCCACCTGCAGGTTGTTTGGGCGTGCACTGTACTGGATGCCACATGGTTCTAAGCGGGGGGTGCTCCATGTTGCAGGTCTGTGGGGGTGGGAGGGTGTTGTGGGTCGTGGTGGTGGCTGGACACCCACTGACACCGATTGTTGTGGATCGTGATGTCTACCTTTTGGCTGTCGGTGTGCACTGCGGTGGCTGACACGTGGCTGTGGGGGGTGGGGGATGCTCCTCCTTGCTGTGCTGTGGGACTAGGGGCCTGGTGTGTGTTGTACTTGGGCTGTCCACCCTCCCACCCACTGCACTTTGTGTTCCTGCCACTTACCTGTTACTTGTCGGTTAGTGCAGCTATGGCGGACACATGGGTGTGGTGGGTGCTCGTTGTGGCGCTTCTGGCATACTTGGGGACCTGTTGGTGGTTACGTGGCTGGCTGAGTGTACACATGTCCCCACGCATCTTACAGTTGTTCTTTTTGGGCTGTGTGTGGTGGTGTCTGTTGCATGTGTGTGTGATGTGTTGTGTATTGTGTGCTGGACATGGGGGTGTTTGTCCCTGGGAGCTGTGGCATGGTGGTAGTGCATGTGAGTACATAGCGGTGTGCTGGTATACATTAGTTTGTACTTGCCAGCCTCCACTCCCCTGCTAATCCGGCGAGGATCTCGGGATGTATGATGACTCGCACCTTCTCCTCCCACGCTTTGAAGGTCTTGAAGAGCGCGGGATTCCCTCCGCCAGTGACGGCTGCCAGCTCTCTGTTCTTGGTCTCCTTCTTCTTGACCAGGCTCTTGACGTCATTCCACCGTTTGTTTATTTCGACTCTGTTCCTGGGCAGGGTCCCGACTGCATTGACCTGGTCTACGATCCGGTTCCACATTCTGTTTCTGGTGGCTAGTGGTGTGTGCTGGACCATGTTCCCATAGATTTGTGGGTGCACCTTGATGATCTCGTCGACCATGACCGTCAGCTCAATGGGCGTGAACTTGGGCATTCTTTGTGGTGCCATGGTGTTGGTGGTGCTGGTGCGGTGTGTGTTGTGTAATGTGCAGGGGGTTTGTGGTGGTGGTGTTGGTGGTGGTGATGTGTGCGTTTCTGTGGTGTGCTGCTGTCCTTGCTGTGTCACTGTGTCCTCTCCTCTCCTCTCTGGTTTGCAATGTTGCAAGGGGTTGTGGTCTGTGGGAGTGCTGCTTTTGTACTTACCTATGTGGGTGTGTCCTCATGGTCTGTTGTTTTCAGGTGTGTTGTGTCTGGGGTTCTGGCCTTTGTAGTTTTTGTTTGTCCAGGGGGGGTGTTTTCGGGATGTGTACTGTGCTTGTGTATTTGTGCGTGCCTTGCTGTGTGGACTTGTTGGCCATGTTGTGTGCGATTGGTTTTGTGAGCGGATGGTTTCTGTGCAGGGACGTGGGCGCCATGGCTTCTGCCGTGTCGATTCTCATCGGCGTTGTTTGCGCTGGCGGGCGGTATATTTGTAGTTTTCCCGCGCTCATGGCGGTGCGATCGTAATCTCACGTGCGGTGTGTCGGACGTGAGGGCGGGCGGTTTTGTGTTGTCGGGCGTGTTTCCGTCCGTGGCGGGCGGTTTGACTCCGACTCGGACGATGGCGGGCGGAATTTTGTGTGATTTTTCCGCCGATGGCGGTTTTCGGTTTGTGTAATCGTAATGGCGTGGTCGGTGTTCAGACGGTGTGTGCGGGCGGATTTTTGCCGCTTCCATGCCTGGCGGATTTTTTTACGCCGGGTATCGTAATGGGCCCCTAAATTGTTAAAAATATTAATGTAGGAGATTAAATAAAAAAATTCTAACATTTAAAATTTAAATATATGTATTATGGTATTTTATGTAGATAATATATCATTTATATGTGATATTTTACATTTATAAAACATTAATATTTAAAAAGGATTTTTTTTTATTTGTTTAATAAATTATAAAAATAATGCTATTTAATATATTATAAAGTGTAGAAATGTATTATAGGTGTTGTCAAATACTTAACATTTTATATTTAGTCTAGTTAGCTATATTACAGTAATTTTATTGGGAAAAGAAAAAAATATATTTTAAAGTTCAGGTAATTCAATTTATTTTATAGTAATTTAAGTGGGTATATTTAATTAATTAAGTAGAATGACCAGCATTAATTATAAATTAATACTAATTGGAGTGGGAATACTAAATTCATTTAGTATAGTGTCCAAAACCTACCCCAAAGTAATACTAAGGGGCCGATTCCGATTCGGGCCGGAAAACATACCGACCGACTCGGTACGGGAATTTAGTCCGACCGACTCGGACCGCCGCCGCACGACCCGGGTAGTACGATGAAATGCATGTGAAATCCGACAGACTCGGACGGAATACAAAACGACCGACCGAGCCAGACGGAAACAAGCCATCCGGCCGGGAAATCACGCGAAACGAACCGGCCGACACGCACTCGGATTGAACCCGAACGAAACGTACCCCCGAACTCCGACCCGCGTAGTACGATGCTGTGCGTGCAAAACACGACCGACTCGCCCGGAGCACAAGCCGTACGACCGACACGCATACAAAACCCAGCCGAAGCAACCCAATACTCCCCGACTGACTCGTACGCCGCATATGAAACCTAGCTGACACACAGCGGGAACAAGTCGGACAAGATCGCACCAGACAACTGCAGCGTCCTAATCGGACACAAGAACGACTCCTACATGCACCAAAAACACCAAGGAAAAATTTTAAAAAAACAAGCAACCACTAAGCCAATAAATACAGGGAGGAAAAAAAAATGGAACAAGGACACACCTCCAACTCCACCTACATAAAGGCCACAAATCCCTACCATGATCCCTTGCAAATTCCACTGACCTGCCAGACAGAACACCATCACACAGCAACCACAGACACACTCACAGCTCATACATCACACAAGCCACACACCATTACCACACCTACAAATAGCACCCTCACACACACCCAGCTAAACCTACACTCACACCCCCCCACTTGCACACACACACGCATCAATCACCACTACCACCCATCACCATGCCCCCAAAGAAGAACCATAAGTTCCTAGATTGTGAATTGGAAGTCCTGGTAGACGAGATCCTCAGGGTAGAGCCACAGTTGTTTGGTACATTGGTACAACAGACCCCCATGTCGCAGAAAACCAAGATGTGGGCGAGGATTGTCGACAGGGTCAACGCACAATCACCATGTTTGCGCACAAAGGAAGACATCCAGAACAGGTGGTATGATGTGCGCAGGAGGGTCAGGGACCTACTCAAAAAGGACTACCTCCTCAGCCAGCACACAGGCAGTGGCCCTCCTGCAAAATCAGTATACCTCAGGCCCTGGGAGGAGAAGGTGCGGGCCATCCTACCACCAGTGAGCGTAAACGGACTAACAGACATCCCAGAGCCTGGTTAGTACACAACTAATATACACAATATGGTGTGACAACACACACACATCACAGTCAAGGGATAGGCAAACCATGCACACTTAGCAAATACACAGCAACCAAAAGATATCCATCCCAAGATGTGAATGCTAGTCAGACAAACAAAATACCTGCCATCTCATAGTGATATGTAACTGTGTCATGACATCTACAAACCTAACAACAAATACAGCAAGGCAGTGGCACAAATAGAACCAACAAATACTCCCAGATATTTACCCACCACTAGAACACCACCTCACAGGGAAGCTCACTGAAAGGAAGGAATTCTGTGTATGCTGGTCAAGTCAGTGTAGCCAAGAGCATGATGGGAGTGGTAGTCACAGATATTGGTCACACCCACAATTGGCCCAACAACACCACTCTGAACCATGCTCACATCACAGGGAGTGGAAAACAACTGACAAGATGGCTGACACTGGCTACTGCTGTGGGGAGCACAAGGCCCTGCTGGGAACTGGGCACCAACAAACAACAGGACCACACTGTCAGCCATCTTGCCATTGCTGTCACACTCACACACACTGAAGTCCACTCAAAAGGAAGGAAGGATGGGCATGCTGGGAAGGGGGGTGTAGGCAATAGCATGATGGGAGTGGTAGTCACAGATCAACATCTCACACCCACATGGCCCAGCAAGTTAGCACTGAAGCATGCACACCTCACAGGGAGTCAAAAGCCACTTCAAAGATGTCTGACACTGGCCACAGCTGTGGGGAGCACAAGGCCCTGCTGGGAACTGGGCACCAACAAACAACAGGACCACACTGTCAGCCATCTTGCCATTGCTGTCACACTCACACACAGTGAAGTCCACTCAAAAGGAAGGAAGGATGGGCATGCTGGGAAGGGGGGTGTAGGCAATTGCAGGATGGGAGTTGTAGGCACAGATATTGGTCACACCCACAATTGGCCCATCAACACCACTCTGAACCATGCTCACATCACAGGGAGTGGAAAACAACTGACAAGATGGCTGACACTGGGTACTGCTGTGGGGAGCACAAGGCCCTGCTGGGAACTGTGCAACAACCAACAGCAGGACACCACTGACTGACATCCTGAAAGACACTTGCACTCCCTGCAATGGAAGCACGTTCCATGGTGGGATTTCTGGCTGGGTGGGAAGGAGGACTCACAGCACTGACCATAGTTACAAGCACCTCCCCTCACACACCCCCTCAACACTAACTCCACATAACCCACCTGGGAGAATGCAATGCCTCACATCCTAACTGAAGATCCCACAAAGAACCACCACCCTGGGTTATGCTGTGTGAAGCACAGGGACACTCTTGGGACTTGTAGCCAAACAACTGCCAGGACAACATTCCCAGCCATCCTGTCAGCACAGGCACCCCACCCCACAGGGAAGCAGAGTCAAAAGGAAGGAAGGATGGGCATGCTGGGAAGGGGGTGGAGGCAATAGCATGAAGGGAGTTGTAGGCACAGATATTGCTCACCCTCACAATTGGCCCATCAACACCACTCTCAACCATGCTCACATCACAGGGAGTGGAAAAGGACTCACAAGATGGCTGACACTGGGTACTGCTGGGGGAGCACAAGGCCCTGCTGGGAACTGTGCAACAACCAACAGCAGGACACCACTGACTGACATCCTGAAAGACAACTTGCACTCCCTGCAATGGAAGCACGCTTCACGGTGGGATAACTGGGCTGGGGGAGAAGGAGGCCTGGATGGCAACCAAATACCACCAATGCTGGTCATGCACACACCTCAACATTCACATTGACATGCCACAGGTTGGCAGGACAATGTGCTACACCAATATCACTCTCTGACTGTCACAATTTAGGAGAATGCAATGTCCTGGCCCACATCCAGAGGTACAGTCACAACTGTCAGGTGTTTGAACAATTGATGCCAGTAGAAACATAACATACAATCTGTGTCTCTCCCCAAAACAGGTGATGATGGGGACACAGCAGCAGATGAGGAGGAGTCCCTGTCCCAGGCTCCGGGGAACACTGAGCTCACTGGTGTGGATCAGCCACTGCACTCCTCGGATGGCGAATAACCAGCTGGACCCTCCGGTGTGAGTCATCATGCAGCACCAGCAGGACCAACATCTGCACCCCTGCACCCACCCCTCCAACAACTGCCAACACACAGGCCACCCCTGCCAACACGGACAGATCAAGGACCACAGATGACAACAGCGCAGGGACCCAGGCCCAAACTGGAGCTGGTGACAACGAGCCCAGGAACAACACCCAAGTGGGCCCACGGTCACCTGTGCGTGCCACCGCAGGTCCTGCACGTGTCGCCAGGGGTGGTGGGAGGGGTGGTAGACATAGGTCGCTCTTTGCAGAGGGGTCTGGACTGCATGATGACCCACAACTGGCACGCATCGCGGATGCGTACCAGACTAGCACCGGAGAGGTCAGCCAGGTAGTGGGGATCCTCAAGGACATACAACAGCAGCAGGCTGCCCATCATGCCCGCTTGGACTCCCACATGTCCCGTGTCGACACACACATGTCACATGTCGAGACACATATGTCACGTGTCGAGACACACATGTCTGGCATGGAGTCCAAGTGGGACACATTGGAACAACTGACAGCGGTGCATAGGGACATACTGACATGCCTCCGCCAGATCAGCACCAACATGGCCTCACCTCCCTGTGTGCCCACAACAACTGCTGCTGAAACAACTGCAAATGCCACAGGGAGGGAGGAGGACTCTGGCAGAGAGTCCCCTGCACCGCCGCAGCCTGCACCTGAGGGTCCCCCCCCCAAGAAGAGGGGCTGTCCGAGGAGGCCAAACTGAGAGGCCGATGGCCATCTACATCCCCCAGGAAGCCAACACCTGTTCTGGAACTTTTCCTCTGTGTGCAAACTGCACGCCCTGTCGAAGCCAACCCAACTCTCCCACATGACATGGGGAGCTCTAGTTGGCCAATTTTATCAGATGACTGTGGACTTTACTCTGGACATTTCAGCTACCAAGACTTCCAATACACATGGGAACTTTGGATTCCGATTTCTATGTACAGCACCCACCATCCTGTGCACCATCCTCACACCTGTATGTAAATAAACTCACCAATACACCATATCTGCCTCTGTTGGGATTCCAACGTAGTTTTTGTCATGTAGATGGTGATCTGCTAAATGACACTGTGCATGCTAACTGCTACAGCAAGTCCAACACCGTCATGTCAGTCATGGCGACGTGACACATATGAGGGAGACACACCACTAGGGCCACACAACACATACACACCAGGGCCATCAGACTCATCACCTATACTGATTGTGCATTCCACTGTATTTCGTTGCAACGACACGCCACCTATTCACAGTCACTGTCAACTAGACTACAGGTGCAGTAAGCAAATGTCAGTCAGATGTGTGACTACAGCAACGCACATCCCAAAGTGAAGCACAGGTTTATTACACATTTGCAACATGTTGTTTCCACTACAAATGCAAGCTAATCCAACCTGGCTGTGGCCACAAAGTCAAAAAGTGCAGAAGATAGAAAGTCTAGGGGTGTGTGGCACATCACCTGTAGGGAAACGACTGCTTCCACCTTGGAAGTTGAATCATGGATTCGGGGGATCCAAGTTGATCAGACAACTCCGGCAGCACCCTGTGAAGGACAGACATGACACACAGTCAAAACCACTGAAGAACAGCACAGAACGGCAATACTCATGTCTAATACATGTCACGAGATAACTACACAAAACCAAGTTAGCATGTCAACACTGTTGGGCAGTACAGACCACCTGCAAGGACACATCGCTGCACGCATCCAGTCAAGTAGCACATGGCCACACTCAAACAGCACCAGAGCACCACACACACATATCATGCAAACTCAAATCATTGACATTACAACCCTCTGGAGACTCACATTCAGCTGAAGAAGTTGGTGATGAGCTGTGTGCGGACATCACCATCACCATCATCATCATCATCATCTTCACTGGCATCGTGACCCAGGCCAGGATCTTCCACAGGTGGCGGACGTTGGTCATCGTCATCCAGGATGAGAGGCAACTTCTTCCGCACTGCCAGGTTGTGTAGCATGCAGCAGACGATGACAATCTTGCACACCTTTGCTGGGGCATATGGGAGGGCCCCTCCTGTCTTGTCCAGGCAGCGGAAGCGGCTCTTCAGGAGACCAAAGGTCCGCTCAATCACCCTCCTCGTCCGACCATGTGCCTCATTGTAGCGCATCTGGGCTGGTGTCACAGGGTTCCTGAGGGGTGTCAGCAACCACGGCATGTTGGGGTATCCCGAGTCACCTACAGACAGACAATAGCACATTAGCCGATTTGAAAATGTGTGCGGAAAACAACATAGCAGAACACACACAATGGTACAAAGTCAGTACACACCAACAAGCCAGGCACGCTGGTTCGGCATCTGTGACATCATCCTCGGGATGCGACTACTCCTCATCACGTAGGCATCGTGTGCCGAACCGGGGAAACGGGCACACACATGTGAGATGGTCATATCTGCAAGACATACCACCAGAGCATTGATCGAATGGTAATGTTTACGGTTCCGGTATGCCTGCTCATGTGCCTGTGGTGGTATCAAAGCCACATGTGTCCCATCAATGGAGCCAATTACATGTGGCATCCTCCCCAGGGCATAGAAGTCACTCTTGACGTCAGTGAGTCGTTGACGTGTTGGGAAATAGATGTACTGGTTGAGGTATCTCAACATTGCCCCCAAAACATCGCGTAGCACACAGCTGAACATAGTCTGTGACATCCCACCAGTAGTTGCCACAGTGTGTTGAAAGGTACCGGTGGCAAAGAAGTGTAGGGCTGCCATCACCTTCACCTTGGGGGTCAGCGCTGTAGGATACGGTCGGCAAAGCTGCAAATGTGGGTCCAACCGCACTGCCAAATCCTCAATCAGCTGCCTGGTGAAGCGGTACCGTTGGATGCTGTCACGTTCCACCATCGTTGCCAGGTCTGGGAATGGTCGATGGACAGCAGGAGCCCTGCAGTGCATAGGTGAAGAAAGCAAGATTGTCAGTCACCCCACCTATGTGCTGTTCACCATACTCAATTTCACATGATACATCATTAACAAACACAAGTACTTGATGTGTGTGTGGTTCCGTTTGGACATATATGGCACCTACATGGACATTATCTAACATCTCTGTTCAACAAGTGTTGACAACAGGTTCCAGGGTGTGCTATGGGACACCATTAGGCTGTGTCACAGTACCCATTAACTGCTCTCACGTTCCACACACATACCACAGTGACATGTCTGGACAGATGCTCCACAGGCATCACAGCTCATTGACAGGTAGATTCCCAGGGACCCTGTCTTGCCACATGGACACTGGCATGACATGGCGTATCATGTACACATCAGAAAAACAAACATGACACCCACAGGTAGTGGCCCCTGTAGCCTCTGCAGGACAGACATGGACGTCTGTGACACACACACACCATCAAAGTTCATGCACAAACCACGTGGATGTGGAGACTGTCTCCCATTGTGCACATGGAGTCAGAGACATGTGATACACAACATGCACACAGACTGTGGAGGGACATCACTATTGTTGGAATGGGCCACCCTGTGACGTACATGCCTTCCCACATGTGAGCCTGGGGGTATGTGACATGTCATACACATACACAACCTGGAAATGTGACCATGACACATGCTCAGAAATGAAAAGTTGCACACCACAGTGGTCAGGTGCACAACACACAAAGGACCCTGTCCCCATGAACACGTGCACAGCCTGGGTGTGTCTGCCCCCAAGTGCCACCCCAAAATCCACATGTTTACCCCCATACACAGATAAGGTTATGCTGCCACACATGCCTTATATACAGTGTGGACTGGGTGTGGTGTTGTAGGTGTGCCCCTGAGTCCCTGGAAAGTAAATGTGGCTGGCATACGTTCACCAGTGACCAGCATGGTGACATATGCGTGTGACCTGTCCAGGGACGCGTTGTAGAGCAATGGACCGATCGGTGTGCCTGGTCGGCCCATTGCATTGTATGTGAGCGGGCACGCGTTGTATGCCTGGTACGCGTTGTACAGCAATGGACCGATCGGTGTGCCCGGTCGGCCCATTGCATTGTATGTGAGCGGGTACGCGTTGTATGCCTGGTACGCGTTGTAGAGGAATGGACCGATCGGTGTGCCCGGCCGGCCCATTGCATTGTATGTGAGCGGGTACGCGTTGTATGCCTGGTACGCGTTGTACAGCAATGGACCGATCGGTGTGCCCGGTCGGCCCATTGCATTGTATGTGAGCGGGTACGCGTTGTATGCCTGGTACGCGTTGTACAGCAATGGACCGATCGGTGTGCCCGGTCGGCCCATTGCATTGTATCTGAGCGGGTACGCGTTGTATGCCTGGTACGCGTTGTACAGCAATGGACCGATCGGTGTGCCCGGTCGGCCCATTGCATTGCATGTGAGCGGGTACGCGTTGTAGAGCAATGGACCGATCGGTGTGCCCGGCCGGCCCATTGCATTGTATGTGAGCGGGTACGCGTTGTATGCCTGGTACACGTTGTACAGCAATGGACAGAACAGTGCGCACACATTGGCTGGGGCCTGGCATGGCAACGGACGCGTTTTCGAAGCTCCAACGAGTCTGATGCAGTGAATTCAGTTGGCCAGCCACAACAATGTTGCAAAATCATGGGTGTCATGAAGTTGAAGATTTGAAGGATGCTGTGGGCGTGTATTAGTGCTGCTATTCCATGGATTGGTCAAATTCAGAAGATGCAAACGACTTGGACCTATCACTTTGGACACGTGGGACAGTATCTGCCTCTGCAGCACACATATAATGCTGGCTGTCCCCCTGAGAGCTCACTTGCCTGCACTACATGCTCCAGGACGACATCTGCCACCAACACTGCTGCTGTTTATGCATCCTCTGGCTCCTGCAATGGCACGTACTGTGGAGAGAGCCCCAGCCTTCAGCCTTGAGGAGAACCAGGCCCTGCTGGACAGCCTCCTTCCACAGTACAGCAAGCTGTATGGGAAACCAGGGGAGCAGGTGAGTGTGCTGTCCACTGCCTCACTAATTGTGCATGTTGTCTGACTAGCAGGGCTTTCAGTGTGCACACCACTGGCTAGCATGCCCACTGAGTAGTTGTCACACCCCAAAGTGTGTAGTTACATGCACTGAACTGGTACAGTGCAGTAACAGTGCATTCCAACTAGGTTTACTTCCCATGCAATGAAACCATGTAGTGACTGCTGGCAAACTGTTCATAGCCATTGTTGCACTGCCTGTGTACATCATATGCCCCTGTGATTGAGACATGTATATACAACTGTGTGATGCACGTATATGTTGCATGTGTAGTAATGGCCTTTTCACTTTGTCATCCTCACAGGTTGATGCCCACCAGAAGCAGGAAATTTGGCTGACCATCGCCCGGAAAGTAAGATCCGTGGGGGTCTACAGGCGCAGGATCCGCAACTGCCAGAAGAGGTGGCAGGACCTTCGTGGCTGGACCCGGAGGATCGCAAGGGTCCAGCTGAAGCTGTCGCCTCCTCGCAGGAGGGGCGGACACCGGACCCTGACCCCCCACATGCTCCGGATCCTGGCGGTGGTCTTCCCTGACCTGGATGGGCAGCTGAAGGACAGACAGCAGCAAGGAGGGGGTGAGTCCATGACTGCACTGTGCACTTTGTCTGACAAGCTATGTGCCCTCCTCTGGCCTGGTTAAACTTCCACAGTACATCAGTCATGTGGTCCAGGACCCATGTCCCTCATTTGTGACATGCCCACTTCTCCTCTGATACGCATATGTGTGGCCCTTATAGTCGGGAAATTGTGTCATTTGGGGACTGTGTCATTGCATTTTGCTTTGCTCAAGGTGGGGGACAGCATTTGTTCCCGTAACTATGTTGTGCGATTAATGGGTGGCTCAATTGCTTACACAATGCCTAAGTTCTGACATGTGATCTGGGTGTAACTTTGATATGTGGTCCGCTTGCTGCTCTGACTCACCACATGTCCCTGGGGAATTTGCCACACACCCATGCTGCTGGTGGGAACAATGTTTGGGCCTCAGGAGTATGTGTATCCAGTGTGTCACACATGCTTAGCCACCTGCCTACTGTCCAGGACTCATCCCTCTTACAGGTGGAGCTGGACAGTCATGCCTACTCCAGGGCATGCAATACACTCTGTACTCCCACTCCTGTGTATCATCTGGCATGTTGTGATCAGTGAAATGTACCCTCAGGTGTCTGCCGCTGTCTCATTGTGCTGTGTCTTCGTTGTCAGGACTACTGGTATGTTTATGGGTTAGGGCTCAGCATGCCATCTGAGATGTCACCATGATAGACGATACTTCTGTGACTTATAGGTGTCTGATCACTTGACTGTGCACACAGGTGTTTGCGACTGTGACTTTCAGGCAGCTGTGTTGTGATTCACAGCACACTGTGAGGTGCTCATGTTCAGAGAGTTGTGTTTCATGTCCCCCATATGTCCAGTTGGTATGACGTGGACAAATAGTAGTACAGATGATGTGGTATTTGGGGGATGGACATGTGCACTTGTCAGTCACATAACTTGCATTCCCCATGCCCTCGGATTGTGACACAGTGCAGACTGTTGTTGGCAGGCTGCCATGGCCATGTGACTTGAGACAGTAATGTATGACTTTGCACGCATTCCTGTGTCATGGCATTAAACTTCCTGAGACTGATCCTGCAGGGGAGTGACATGTGCAACATGCACCCCATTGTGGCATTGACTATCCGGACATGGGTGCATCAAGGTGTCTGATGCTGGTATGCATCACATGCATTTCTATTTAGACTCTGGCCATCCCTTTATCCGGACACCTGCACTGACTCAGTGGCAAGAGATGTGATGTGTGCATGTTCACATACTTCACCGTGTTCCCTGCAATGTGCAACAACTGTGTAGGTGGTGCATGTGTCCGCACTGGGGTCTTACCATCAGACAGGCACCAGACAGATGGGTGCAAGGGCAGGAGGGGTGTGAGTCCCATGGTTGACCATCAGACTGACAATTGGCTTCCCCGAATCTGTGTGAGGACTTTAGGCAATGTTCAACTAAGGATGCCAGGGCTTGCTCTGTGATGTGCTGTACTTACTGTGGTGTGTGCGGTCAGTGCAGGTGACTGATGTTTGTCTGCTTCCCTAATTGTTTGCAGATACATCCACGGCCACAGGAGGGGACAGCTCCACGGACCAGGAGGAGCAGCGGAGCCAGACTGGGTCAGCATCCGACAAGTGGTCAGAGGGACCCAGTGGCACGGAGGGCGAGGGGAGCCACACCGAGGAGTCCTCAGCACCATCCACCTCAGCTGAGGACCACAGCAGCTCGGAGGATGACTCCCTTGTGGAGGCGGGTGTCAGCAGCCACCAAAGGCCAGCTAGTGTGTCTGGCCCCGCCACCACCACCACCACCGCCCTCCCATTGGCTCCCATTCCTGAGGTCCGTGGAGGCTCCCGTACTCGGGAGCGTGTCTCCTTCGTGCCAGGCACCGCACCCCCTGCCCCTGTGTCCCCTGCTGCCCTGAGTGAGGAGTCTGTGTACCTCCTTCGGCAGCTCCATGTAGGGCAAACAGCAATGCTGAGTGTCCTCCATGCACACACCACTCTGTTGACACAGCTGGTGTCGTTCATGGAGGGCATCTCGACGGGTATGTCTGCCCTACAGAGGAGCAATAAGTCCATGGACTCCTCCCTGACAGCAGCAGTGTCCCTCCTCCAACAGTCCCTCACCCCTCCCACCTCTGCCCCATCCACACTTCCTGCCCCCCTACCTGTCCAAAGCACATGCACACCTGCACAGTCACCCAAACACACAGACACGAGCAGCACAGACACACCCAAGAGAAAGGCAAGATGTGCACACAAGCATCCTCAGGGGACTGATACCACAGACACAGGGGATGGGGAACACACACACACACAGGCAACCAGTCACTCCGCAATCCTCAAGAAACTCTCCCTCCAAGACCCCTTCCCTTGCCTCACCTGCAACCCCACCTGATCAGCAGCTCTTCCTCAGTGACCTCGGCCTCTTCCCCTCCAATCCCGCTGATCCAGCATACCGGGGGAAGAGGAAGTCCACCCACACAGAGGGGAGTGCCCCTCGCCCCCAGACACCCTCCCCCAGGCGCAGGCAGAGTGAGCCCCCACCCGCAAGTCCCCCGGTCCTGGAAGAGCAAGACCCCGCCACCGCCCTGCAAGTCAACCACCCAGTCTCTCACCTCCATCCCCCAGGCCACCACTCCACAGGTTCCACCGCCACACCCTGCCCCAGGTTCCCCCACACACCGATACCGCATCCCCAAACTGCTTAGGCCCTCCCCCTGCCACTTGCTCTTCCACCCCCAAACCAGATGCTCTGCCTGTTTGTGCCACTGGTGTGGAGACCGTGTCCCCCCTCTGTCCTGCCCAGCTCTTCTGCCCCCCTTCCACTACCTTGGAGTCATGCACTGCGGTGGAGTCCACAACCACCCCGTCTGACTCGGGCACTGCATTGGGGACCCAGTCCACTCCATCTGACCAGCCCACTGCAGTGGTTGCAGCACCAACACCATCTGACTTGAGCCCTGCGGTGGTGCCAGCCCCCCCTGAGTCAGACACCTCCACTGCAGTTGCCGGTGACACTCCTGCACCCACCTCCCCTTCACTGCCTCCTTCTGGCATCCCCTGATCCTGACCCTGCGGTGCCTGGCCTGCCCCTCGTATGCCCCTCCAAGGGGGATGTCCCCTGTCCGTACCTGTGCAGGCAAGCATTTGTTGACAAGTTGTCACACATCACCCTGTTGGGACTGTATATTTGGACTGGCCATTGGCCTTAGTTTATTTTGGACTTTTGATTTGAGTTGCACACTTGCTGAATAAAGCCTCTTTTTGTTTACTTGTGGTTAATCTTTGGAGGTACATGATGTAGATGTGTGGAATCATGCATTTGCTGTTGTAATAGTGTTCAGATCAGGTAAATGAAGTTTTGCTGTGATGGGCTCCATGTGGTCCATGGGATATGTGTCCTAATCTAGTCTGGATCTATAGCATCCTTTGCTGCAGTCTGAGGGTGTAATGTTCAGCATTTGACACAGGGATGTACGTTTAGCATTTGTAGATTACCATCTTTGTCCTACACTGATGCACATCTGGTGGGCTTACCACTGTCCAATGTTCCTAGTACCCTGACTGTGTGCCCGTCTCCAATGGACATGCAGTTTGGCACATCAAATTTGGAGGACTCATCTGTGTACACATGTAAGTTGCTTGACACGTGTCTTGGGTGTATGCAGATGACTGACGTGACACTCCCGTGCCCAGGCTGATATGAGCAGAGCCTTCAGTGTGTTGTAGTTGTTGACTCACTGACCGAGTGTTCTGCTGACAGGTTTGAGTCGTGCACAGACAAGGTTTGGCACAGCTGACCTTCCACAGGAGTAGAGTGCCCTCATGGCAGTGCGTGATTCCGTGATATAGGCTGTGCCCGTGTGTGTGTGTAGGCATGTCTGTGCGTGTACCCTTCTCCTTTTCCTACACAGGCTGTGTCCCTACGGATGTTCCTGTTTGTGATGCTTGCTGAGTTGTTCTGTGTTCATCCAGCATCTTGGACCTGGTTTCTCCGGGATGTGGGTGCATGGCAAACTAATGTTAATGAGGTTGTCATCCCTAGTTGTCTTTGTTGTCAGGGCTGGGGATGTGGGCAAACGCAGATGGGACACAGTCAAGATTCCTCTTGGCACTTGTAGCTTACACGAGTAATGTGATTTTCTGTTTGTGTATGCTTTCAGTGATTGTGACACGTTGTGTGTGTGACTGCTGCCACTCCTCAGGGTCAGAGCTGCAATGTTGGAAGTTGTCTATGTGTGTCCTTTGTGGGTCAGCTTGGCTTCTTCATTGGTGTGTGACTATGGCCAGGATCCCATTGTTTGGGGTGGATTTGACGTCATGCCCATGTACGGCATACTGTGCAGTGTGTCAGACATTCACAAGTATTGTTGACTGGCCATGTGTGATGGGTTTCTGCACCTTATTTCCCCCCACCACCACTGGGATTTTCATGGGTGCATGTGCAATGTCAGCAGTCCATGTGAGCTTCACTGCTGCACATTGGTGGAGTTCAAGGTGTGTGTCGTTGAGTGTGTGCAAATGTGAGTTGTTGCACGGCTGGCGCACTACCTCCATGTTGTCCTTGGCTGGCAGGCCATGCTGAGTGCTTTGTGCTTGTATAGGTGTGATGGTAGTTTGTTGCTCAGGACACTTGGCTGTGGTTCACAGTGTGGATGACATCTACCTTTGCCATCACAGTGATTGTCATGCAGGCTAGTGTCACCACAATGTGGGGTCCCTAGGGGGAGTGCTGTGGTGGTTCTGTCTCTTGCTGTGTTTGTTGCTGTTCCTACAAGCTTGTGTGACATGTGTAATTTGGGCTCCCTCTCATCTCACAACGCCTGTTTGCCCACATAGGGGAATCCAATCCCTGAGTTAGTTTTGTATGTGACTGTGTTGACATCTGTGTATTAGTGAATCTGGCCTCCTCATGTGTTGTGTGTTTGCCTGGGGACACTGGCACACAACCCCCTCACCTGTTGTGTATGATATGCAGTGTGAGTCTGCCTGTTTGTGCATTTGCACCACTGCATTGGCATATCTTTAGTTTGCCATTGGCTGTATGTTGTTTGTTGGCTTTCCCCTGCTGGCCCTGGGACTGCTAGGTCATCAGTCAGCACATTGATCATGGTTAGTATGTCCCATTGCTGCCATGGTATGGTATTTGTTCACATGACATCTACAGTCTCCACAGGATATCTACATTTGTGTGTCCATTGCTGCAGATATGTGGGTCTGCATTATGATGCTCACTTCTGTCATTGTGTTATTTGTGAATGTAGACAATGTGGGCCCCCATGGCTGATGTTTGTGTGCACATGGCTAGAACGATGTGTCATTGGCACTGCACTGCTTGCCTCACACAATCTATGTTGCTATGGGACACAAGCACTACAATGCCACTGTAGTGTTTGGTGTTGTGTGGCCAGGAATAATCCCTGCATTTTTGGTTTAGCAGCTTTTACCAGGACTACACTTACCTTTTGGGCACTGTGGTGATGGGGCTTAGGGCCCCATTGCCACACTGTTCAAAATGTGCTTCAGCTATGGAGCACACACTTGCCTTTTGGCCACTGTGGTGATGGGGCTTAGGGCCCCATTGCCACACTGTTCAAAATGTGCTTCAGCTATGGAGCACACACTTGCCTTTGGGCACTGTGGTGATGGGGCTTAGGGCCCCATTGCCACATTGTTCAAAATGTGCTTCAGCTATGGAGCACACACTTGCCTTTTGGGCACTGTGGTGATGGGGCTTTGGGCCCCATTGCCACACTGTTCAAAATGTGCTTCAGCTATGGTGCACACACTTACCTTTTGGGCACTGTGGTGATGGGGCTTTGGGCCACATTGCCACAGTGGTCATGGTCTGCTTGCATTGTGTAGGCCACACACACAATTATGTGTGACACATGTGTTAGGGGGTCATATTGTATGTTCAATATCATGTTCAGTGTTGTATGCATTTGACACAGACCACACACGCTTGTCATGGTGTTGGGATGTAATTTACAGACAGTCCTTATGTGGGAGTATGCTAGTTGTGTCATGCATTACCCATCCTATGAGTAGGGGTGGTTGTAGTGACAGGCATCCTGCCCCCCATGAGTGGGGATGGTAGTAGTGGTAGGCATCCAGCCCCCCATGAGTGGGGATGGTAGTAGTGGCAGCCATCCAGCCCCCCATGAGTGGGGATGGTAGTAATGGTAGGCATCCAGCCCACCCTGAGTGGGGGTGGTGTTAGTGGTAGGCATCCATCCCCTATGGGCGGGGATGGTAGTAGTGGTAGGCATCCAGCCCCCCATGAGTGGGGATGGTAGTAGTGGCAGCCATCCAGCCCCCCATGAGTGGGGATGGTAGTAGTGGTAGGCATCCAGCCCACCCTGAGTGGGGGTGGTGTTAGTGGTAGGCATCCATCCCCCTATGGGTGGGGATGGTAGTAGTGGTAGGCATCCAGCCCACCCTGAGTGGGGGTGGTGTTAGTGGCAGCCATCCATCCCCCATGAGTGGGGATGGCAGTAGTGACAGGCATCCAGCCCCCCATGAGTGGGGGAGGGGGGGGTGGCAGGCATCTAGCCACCCATGAGTGGGGATGGTAGTAGTGGTAGGCATCCAGCCCCCTATGGGCGGGGATGGTAGTAGTGGCAGCCATCCAGCCCCCCATGAGTGGGGATGGTAGTAGTGGTAGGCATCCAGCCCCCCATGAGTGGGGATGGTAGTAGTGGTAGGCATCCTGCCCACCCTGAGTGGGGGTGGTGTTAGTGGTAGGCATCCATCCCCCTATGGGTGGGGATGGTAGTAGTGGTAGGCATCCAGCCCCCCATGAGTGGGGATGGTAGTAGTGGCAGCCATCCAGCCCCCATGAGTGGGGATGGTAGTAGTGGCAGCCATCCATCCCCCCATGAGTGGGGATGGCAGTAGTGACAGGCATCCAGCCCCCATGAGTGGGGGGGTGGTGGCAGGCATCTAGCCACCCATGAGTGGGGATGGTAGTAGTGGTAGGCATCCAGCCCCCTATGGGTGGGGATGGTAGTAGTGGCAGCCATCTAGCCCCCCATGAGTGGGGATGGTAGTAGTGGTAGGCATCCAGCCCACCCTGAGTGGGGGTGGTGTTAGTGGTAGGCATCCATCCCCCTATGGGTGGGGATGGTAGTAGTGGTAGGCATCCAGCCCCCCATGAGTGGGGATGGTAGTAGTGGCAGACATCCAGCCCCCCATGAGTGGGGATGGTAGTAGTGGCAGCCATCCATCCCCCCATGAGTGGGGATGGCAGTAGTGACAGGAATCCAGCCCCCCATGAGTGGGGGGGTGGTGGCAGGCATGTAGCCACCCATGAGTGGGGATGGTAGTAGTGGTAGGCATCCAGCCCCCTATGGGTGGGGATGGTAGTAGTGGCAGCCATCCAGCCCCCCATGAGTGGGGATGGTAGTAGTGGTAGGCATCCAGCCCACCCTGAGTGGGGGTGGTGTTAGTGGTAGGCATCCATCCCCCTATGGGTGGGGATGGTAGTAGTGGTAGGCATCCAGCCCCCCATGAGTGGGGATGGTAGTAGTGGCAGCCATCCAGCCCCCCATGAGTGGGGATGGTAGTAGTGGCAGCCATCCATCCCCCCATGAGTGGGGATGGCAGTAGTGACAGGCATCTAGCCCCCCATGAGTGGGGGGGTGGTGGCAGGCATCTAGCCACCCATGAGTGGGGATGGTAGTAGTGGTAGGCATCCAGCCCCCTATGGGTGGGGATGGTAGTAGTGGTAGGCATCCAGCCCACCCTGAGTGGGGGTGGTGTTAGTGGCAGCCATCCATCCCCCCATGAGTGGGGATGGCAGTAGTGACAGGCATCCAGCCCCCCATGAGTGGGGGGTGGTGGCAGGCATCTAGCCACCCATGAGTGGGGATGGTAGTAGTGGTAGGCATCCAGCCCCCTATGGGTGGGGATGGTAGTAGTGGTAGGCATCCAGCCGCCCATGAGTGGGGGGTGGTGGCAGGCATCTAGCCACCCATGAGTAGGGGTAGTTGTAGGGTGGTGTTGGTGGTAGGCATCCATCCCCCTATGGGTGTGTATGGCATTGGTGTTGGCCATCCCACCCCTATGGTTCTGCTGTTGCTTGTGTACGTCATTTGTGCATCCCTATGTGTGTGTGACATATTTCGGGTACGTGTCGTTTGTTTGTGTTGTGGGTGTTTGACTTACCGTCTGCGCCGTACGCGTCCGTGCCGGTCCCGGAAATAGATGTAGAGTATTGGTAGGACCTGCGCGATGGGATTCATGGTTGGTTCGTCTCGTTCGGGTTTCTCGTGTCTTCGACTCGTACTCGTCACTGGCTTGTTCGTCTCGTCGCCGTGGATCGTCTTGTGGCGCGAATCGGAGCTTATGTGCAGCTCTCCCGGATGCTCAAACGTGCCGTGCGTAGCGATGAGTTCGGCGCGTACGGGAGACGCATCGTACTAGTCCGGCCGGAAGGTGCTGTGTATTTGGTTCCGTGCGACTCGATTCGGCGTTTACGGATCCGGCTCGGGCGGGGAACAGGAGCTGGAATGGGTAAGTACGGCTCGCTCGGAATCTGGACTGTTATGCGCATCGTACTTGTTCATTCGGTAGAGTGTTCGAGTCGGTCGGAAAACACGCGTTCGGCTCGTATTTTTTCCGGACGAATACTGTTAGGTGCGCTTCTGGCCGACATCGGAATCGACCCCTAAGTGTTATGTTATGTTATGTTAGCAATTTCTAGAGCGCACAAATACACATAGGTGTCTCGGCGCTATGAACTGTAGAGGAAAGCGGAGAGGCCCCTTATTGCTCAAATAGCCAGGTTTTTACTTGTTTTCTGAAGGATAGGAGCGTTAGGCTGGTCTTAATTTGTAGGGGGAGCAGGTTCCAAAGTTTAGCCGTTGCCACTACAAATCTTCTGTCGCCCCGGTTGACTTTATTTGTTCTAGGAACGATCAGAAGGTTAGCTCCTGCGGAGCGTAAGGCTCTGCTGGGCGCATATGCCCGAAAAGCTTTTTTCAGGTATTCGGGTCCTAAACCATGAACTGCTTTATAAGCAATGCATAGCGCTTTAAATTTAGTTCTGCTTTTTATGGCCAGCCAATGTAATTGGCGCCTTACCTTGGAAATTGACTTAAACTTCGGAGTACCAGACATTATCCTAGCGGCTGTATTCTGTATCCGTTGCAGCCTGTTCAAAACATTTTCTTGAGCGTTGATTAAAAGGCCGTTACAGTAATCAACTCTTGACATAACTAAGGCACTGATGAGTATTTTTCCAGTGCTCAACGGAAGAAAAGGTAGCAATTTTTTTATTATCCTTAAAACATAAAAGGAAGAAGAGGCCACTGCGTTAACATGCTGTTTAAAAGTAAGGCTCTCATCAAACATGACACCTAGGTTTCTGGCCTTCTTGACAGGGGTGGGGAGTAATCCCAGTTCAACTGGCCACCATGTTGGAGACCAACCAGGGGTAAGGTTACCAAAGACCGTTACCTCGGTCTTGTCTGAATTTAATTTAAGGCAATTGTTTGCCAACCATAAGCTAATGGCCAACATGCCGTCTCGAAAGCTAGCCGCCACTGCCTCCCCGTCTTTATGCACCGCTAGCACAAGTTGCGTGTCGTCGGCATAAGACGTGAGGCCCATTCCAAAGCTTTTAATTACTCGTGCTAAGTCCGCCACATATATATTAAACAATGTTGGACTTAGCGACGATCCCTGCGGAACACCACAGGGGAGAGAGAAGACTGATGAATTGTAATCACCCATACTGACTGACTGGGTCCGTTTGAAAAGAAAGGAGGACAGAAGGGCCTTGGCCTTTCGTCCGACACCCATAGCTGAGACACGGTTGATCAAGGTGGCGTGATCAACCGTGTCAAAAGCTGCTGATAGATCTAAAAGCACCAAGACTGCGGCACTTCCTCTATCCAGCACCATTCTTATTTCATCTGATGCTTTAATCAGTGAAGTCTCTGTGCCATGTCCTTTCCTAAAGCCGAATTGGGTGTCATCTAACAGCTTGTTCTCTTCTATAAACTGTGCTAGCTGGATGTTCATGACTTTCTCAAAGATTTTTGCTGGAAACGGTAGACGTGCAATTGGTCTGTAATTTTTGGTGTCTCCTGGGTCGAGATTGTTTTCTTTAACAACGGCTGAATGATGGCCTTTTTCCATATAGAAGGGTAGGAGCCTGAGCAAAACATAGCATTACAAATGCTCGTTAAGTGGAGTGGGAATAGTTAATTAATTAAGTTTAGAGTCCAGCACCTACCCCTAATTATTACTAATTGGAGTGGGAATAGTACATTAATTAAGTTTAGTGTGCAGCACCTACTCATAATTAATAGTAACTGGAGTGGGAATAGTAAATTAATTAAGTTTAGTGTCCAGTACCTACCCAATTTAATACTAACTGGAGTGGGAATAGTAAATGAATTAAGTTTAGTGTCCAGCACCTACCCATAATTAGGAGTAACTGGAGTGGGAATAGTAAATTAATTAAGTTTAGTGTCCAGCACCTACCCCAATTTAATACTAACTGGAGTGGGAATAGTAAATTAATTAAGTTTAGTGTCCAGCACCTACCCCAATTTAATACTAACTGGAGTGGGAATAGTAAATTAATTAAGTTTAGTGTCCAACAGCTACCTCAAATTAATACTGACTGGAGAAGGAATAGTAAATTATTAAAGTTTAGTGTCCAGCATCTACCCCTAAATAATACTACCTGGAGTGGGAATAGTAAATTAATTAAGTTTAGGGTCCAGCACCTACCCTGACTTAATACTAACTGGAGTGGGAATAGTAAATTAATTAAGTTTAGTGTCGAGCACCTACCCCAATTTAATACTAACTGGAGTGGGAATAGTAAATTACTTAAGTTTAGTGTTAGCACCTACCCCAATTTAATACTAACTGGAGTGGAAATAGTAAATTAATTAAGTTTAGTTTCCAATACCTACCCCAAATTAATACTGACTGGAGTGGGAATAGTAAATTAATTAAGTTTAGTGTCCAGCACCTACCCCAATTTAATACTGACTGGAGTGGGAATAGTAAATTAATTAAGTTTAGTGTCCAACACCTACCCCAAATTAATAGTGACTGGAGTGGGAATAGTAAATTATTAAAGTTTAGTGTCCAGCACCTACCCGTAAATAATACTACCTGGAGTGGGAATAGTAAATTAATTAAGTTTAGTGTCCAGCACCTACCTCAATTTAATACTAATTGGAGTGGGAATAGTAAATTAATTAAGTTTAGTGTCCAGCACCTACCTCAAATTAATACTGATTGGAGTGGGAATAGTCAATTATTACAGTTTAGTGTCCAGGACCTACCCATAATTAATAGTAACTGGAGTGGGAATAGTAAATTAATTAAGTTTAGTTTCCAGCACCTACCCCAATTTAATACTAACTGGAGTGGAAATAGTAAATTAATTAAGTTTAGTGTCCCACACCTACCCCAAATTAATACTGACTGGAGTGGGAATAGTAAATTAATTAAATTTAGTGTCCAGCACCTACCCCAATTTAATACTGACTGGAGTGGGAATAGTAAATTAATTAAGTTTAGTGTCCAACACCTACCCCAAATTAATAGTGACTGGAGTGGGAATAGTAAATTATTAAAGTTTAGTGTCCAGCACCTACCCGTAATTAATAGTAACTGGAGTGGGAATAGTAAATTAATTACGTTTAGTGTCCATCACCTACCTCAAATTAATACTGATTGGAGTGGGAATAGTCAATTATTACAGTTTAATGTCCAGCACCTACCCATAATTAATAGTAACTGGAGTGGGAATAGTAAATTATTAAAGTTTAGTGTCCAGCACCTACTCGTAATTAATAGTAACTGGAGTGGGAATAGTAAATTAATTACGTTTAGTGTCCAGCACCTACCTCAAATTAATACTGATTGGAGTGGGAATAGTAAATTATTACAGTTTAGTGTCCAGGACCTACCCATAATTAATAGTAACTGGAGTGGGAATAGTAAATTAATTAAGTTTAGTGTCCAGCATCTACCCCAATTTAATACTACCTGGAGTGGAAATAGTAAATTAATTAAGTTTAGTGTCCCACATCTACCCCAAATTAATACTGACTGGAGTGGGAATAGTAAATTAATTACGTTTAGTGTCCAGCACCTACCCCAATTTAATACTGACTGGAGTGGGAATAGTAAATTAATTAAGTTTAGTGTCCAACACCTACTCCAAATTAATAGTGACTGGAGTGGGAATAGTAAATTATTAAAGTTCAGTGTCCAGCACCTACCTGTAAATAATACTACCTGGAGTGGGAATAGTAAATTAATTAAGTTTAGTGTCCAGCACCTACCTCAATTTAATACTAATTGGAGTGGGAATAGTAAATTAATTAAGTTTAGTGTCCAACACCTACCCCAAATTAATACTGACTGGAGTGGGAATAGTAAATTAATTAAGTTTAGTGTCCAGCACCTACCCCAATTTAATACTAACTGGAGTGGGAATAGTAAATTAATTAAGTTTAGTGTCCAACACCTACCCCAAATTAATACTGGCTGGAGTGGTAATAGTAAATTAATTAGGTTTAGTGTCGAGCACCTACCCCAATTTAATACTAACTGGAGTGGGAACAGTAAATTTATTAAGTTTAGTGTTCAACACCTACCCCAAATTAATACTGATTGGAGTTGGAATATTAAATTATTACAGTTTAGTGTCCAGCACCTACCCATAATTAATAGTAACTGGAGTGGGAATAGTAAATTAATTACGTTTAGTGTCCAGCACCTACCTCAAATTAATACTGATTGGAGTGGGAATAGTAAATTATTACAGTTTAGTGTCCAGCACCTACCCATAATTAATAGTAACTGGAGTGGGAATAGTAAATTAATTAAGTTTAGTGTCCAGCACCTACCCCAATTTAATAGTAACTGCGGTGGGAATAGTACATTAATTAAGTTTAGTGTCCAGCACCTACCCTGAATTAATACTAAATGGAGTGGGAATAGTAAATTATTTAAGATTAGTGTGCAGTACCTACCCTGTAGTTATGTTCAGTGGAGTGGAAATAGTAATTTAGCTAAATGTGTTTTCAATTATTTAAAAAAAATATTATTACAGTTTAAAGTAGTATAAAAATATAATTATGTGACAGTTGTGGAGGAAAAAATATAACATTGTATATATATTTTATTAAAACGTTATTTTATACAGTATAATTAATAAAATTAAACTTAACATGTAACATTGAATATAATAATAATGAAATGGTAGACAATAAATTAGACATTTTAATTTTTTTAATGAAGTTTATTTATTTTCAAAATATTTTGGAACGAAAATGAAAAAATCATCTTTTATTAAAAATATGTAAAATAAACCAATACATAAAGATAGGAAATTACATTTATTTCACAAAAAACAACATAGTTTGTGTATATGTAATTTTGTACATGAAATAATTAGTGAAAAATTATTTAATACATTAGTACATTGCTTTAAACAGTTGTGTAAATTTTGGAATATCAGATACTGTAATTTCACATTTTCTAGGTACATTTTAAAAATAAATATATATTTTTAACAGTTGTTAATTATAGTTTGGTATTATTAACATTTTTTAATTAGTTACATATATTGGTAACATTTTAATAATATGACAGTTTAAACATTTTTATAATACATTTTACAAATATAAACATAGTTAGATTTTTATACAAAAACATAATATATTTTAATTAGTAATATTATTATATAAAATATTAATATCAATAATTATTACATCGTTTTTATTTTGTACATTTTATTTATAAATAGATATTTTTTAAAGAGAAAAAAAAATTACAATTTTTAAATAATTATGTTATGTAACATTTAAATATAGGGAATTATAATATTAAATATTATGGGCCCGATTCACAGAACTAACTTAAGACAAAATCCTAAACTTACTACCATTTTGGTATTCACAGAAGGCACTTACTCATTTTGGTATTCACAGAAGGCACTTACTTACTCATTTTGAGTAACTTACTCATTTTGTGTAACTTACTCATTTTGTGTAACTTACTCATTTTGGTATTCACAGAAGGCACTTACTCATCAATGAGTAAGTGCCTTCTGTGAATACTAAATGAGTAACTTACTCATTTTGAGTAACTTACTCATTTTGTGTAACTTACTCATTTTGGTATTCACAGAAGGCACTTACTCATCAATGAGTAAGTGCCTTCTGTGAATACCAAAATGTGTAAGTTACTCAAAATGAGTAAGTTACTCAAAATGAGTAAGTAAGTGCCTTCTGTGAATACCAAAATGGTAGTAAGTTTAGGATTTTGTCTTAAGTTGGTTCTGTGAATCGGGCCCTATGTGTTTAATAATAGTTATCATTATAATTTTACAATGCCAATAAAAAATATAATGCATTTAAACAAATAAAATACAAATTGTAGTATTTTAATTAAACATGATAGTAAGTTTTATATCATGTTATAAGTTTTTAAAAATTATATTGCATTTATTTTATATGTTTAAAGCTGCCATATTTGTTTGGGGCTTGTATTTTGTAACCACTCGCGGTTGTTTTGGGTTATTTCGAAGGGGAGGAGGTCGCGGTTGGGAGCTGCTTCACGTGGAGCAAGGTAAGAATACTTTTGTTAAATAAAACTACATTTTTAATTAAATTTGAAGGTAGTTAAGTTGTAGTTAGTGTGTGTTGAGTTAGGTTTTAGAAGTTATGGCGTTTTTTATGCGTTAGTTAGGTATCGACAATTTATGTAGCGTTACTTTTTGAGGCCTAGTTTAGAAAATTGAAAGTAGGGTCGGATATGTTTTATTATAGGGTGTGTAATGTTTGTAATACTGTTATATTGTATATTATGTGTATATGTGTGTGGGTGGGAATGTTTGTGTTTTTTTTTATAGGTTTTATTCGAAAGAAGTTGCGGTTGCCGGAAGATTGCGTTTTTTTAATTAAGGAAGTGTATATTAGTTTTAGTAACTAATAATTATTTAACACTTTCTTAATTTTTCGGGTTTTCATGGAGCGTTTCTTTTTTTTAAAAAACTTTTTCGGGTTTTGTATGGTTTCGGGATTGTGGATTTACGGACCGAGGATTTATTTTTGGTACAGTTGGATTTTTACATTTTTTTGGGGAAACTTTTTAATCTATTTGGATTATGAGCTACCTGGATTATTTTAGAAGATGTGGGATTTTCTGTCTACAGCTACGGAAACGGTAAGTTATTTAAATTTTTTATAGTGGGAGGGAAATAAATCAAATTTAATGTTGTTTTTGTTTATTTTTTCAAATATCTAATTAATGTGTCTATATATATATTTATTTATTGATAAAAATATATTAGACAAATTAATTAGTTTTGTGAAGAAATAAAATTGATTTTGTATGTATTTTAATATTTTAAACAGAAAAGTATTATACATTTTACACTGCTTCGAGAGTTTAGAGTAGGCTTTTGGCAATTATTCCTGAGTATTCTAGGCCTTTTGTTGTAGGGTATAGTTTGACTTGTTGTTGAAGGTATTGAAACATTTGCTTAGTTTGTTCGGATAGTTTAGGCCTGATTTGTGTGACAGATTGCTCCATTCTTAGCTGTTGGTAGCTCTGTTCTTTTTGGAGGGAGAGTAGGAGTTTGTGTAGGGTAGGTGTACCTCATCCTGTTGATGCTTGGAAGGCATTATGCCATCCTTCAACTGCATTGTTGGTTTTTGCCTCTTGGTTTAGTGTGCTAAGGTAGACATTCCACCATGGAATTTGGTATTTTGGTTGTCTCCTATGGCCTGATGTATGGAGTCTTCCCACCCAGGTATCTTCAAAATAGTCAGAAAACACACAATATGAGAGAGGCATCGTTATTGACAAAAAGTTTTCGGGTTCAAATCCCACAATTGATGGAGGACGGTGATGACAGAAAAGGCCAGTCTTTCAACTAGTTGATTCTGAAGATTCTTTTATTCACAATTAACTACACATCAGCCAACGCGTTTCACCCTTGCGGGCTTCTCAGGGCTGCAATTAATACAAACATAAAGAACATACTATTAAAAAACAGTTCCAAAATATTCTTTACAGAACTGTGAGTCACACAACAACATTATGATTAAAACAAAACATTTCAGTATGTAAAGTGCAGATGTGCAACACAACCAAGGCAACTTCATCAGTGCAAGAGTCAAACATTATATCCATTAAAATATGTACATTTTGTTTACACATATTGTATACATTGATATATTATACAGAAATATCACCACACTGGGTGACCTTATTTATTATTTTATTCTTTAAAAAAAGTGGGGAATGATTGCACGTAAGGCGGTACATTTTAAACATACATGTTAAGTCCCTTTGGGATCAAGAAATGGCTCACCAAGGAAGGAAAAGAAAAAGGAAAGAAAAAGTATTTGTTGTAAACCGAAGGGTCCACACACACTTCGAAACACAGGAGGAGAAAAGGAGAAAGAAAAAATTTAAATATTTAATAAGAAAAAAGAAAAACTTAGATATTTCTAAATTTAAAGAGGAAGAAGCAAAAGTAGCCCAGAACACTAACAGAAAAAGCAAAACATCAAGTGGAAAAGCTACACCCGGCAACCAACTGAATTAAATACACCCACAGTAAAGGCTACATCTTTACTGGATCTCTACTGCGTCAAAAAATATCATTATGGATTCAGTTAGACAGTACATTACCCACCAAGCAATTGTGTTCACACCGTTGACAAAGATCTCCTAAAAGTAATGGCCCAATTCGGTCGGCCGAGTAGAGATCCAGTAAAGATGTAGCCTTTACTGTGGGTGTATTTAATTCCGTTGGTTGCCGGGTGTAGCTTTTCCACTTGATGTTTTGCTTTTTCTGTTAGTGTTCTGGGCTACTTTTGCTTCTTCCTCTTTAAATTTAGAAATATCTAAGTTTTTCTTTTTGTCCTCCATCATTTGTGGGATTTGAACCCGAAAACATTTTGTCACTAACGATGCCTCTCTCATATTGTGTGTTTTCTGGATGTATTTGAAACCTTAGTCGGTGGCAGGTTTCGGGAGGTGGGCATTGGTCGTTAAGTATCATACGAAGTATTGTTTGAATTGACTATAACAAACACTGGTAGTTGGTGCAGCATCATACACCCTGCCACCGTGCTTGCAGGTAGTAGATCTTCAAAATAGTCTAGGAGGGGACTTAATTTTTGTTTGTGTTGCTGGTAGTAAGGACTTTCTAGTAAAAGGTTGTAATGTTCGGCCACGTCAGTCACTGGGACGTAGGCCAGTGCAATACGTTTTTTTATTTGGTATGCGAATGAACTGTTTGTCGCATACCCTACACTTAGGGGTCGATTCCGATCTCGGTCGGTAGGGCTCTGAATCGGATTCGGCTTTACCGTATCCGAGTCGGAGGCTTTGTTTCCGACCGATTCGTACAGTCGTCCGAGCGAGCAAGTACGATGCGAGTGAACGCGAAATCGCCGACCGACTCGTTTCCGGGTCCGAACCGCTCCGTCCGACTCGTTCGCACTCGATTCGTGGCGCGCAATGGAGAGGTTTTACGACCGAGCCAGTACGATGCACGATCCGGACAGCCGGATTGAGTCGGAGCCTCCGACACGAAAAAGCTCCCAGACGCGGACTTCGGGGGTCCGTGCCGGACCCCCCTTCACCCGTAGCCGTACGAGTCGGACACAGGGGGGACCCATGGGTCCCCCCTATACATGTGTGTACGGTGCGGATGGCACCAACGCGTACCCACTACAGGGGGCCCCCTTGTGCGCAACGTACCCATTGAGTCAATGGGAGCCCATGTACACGTCGTACGACCGGCTCCCATTGACTTCAATGGGAGTCCGACCGAACCGAGTCCGGCAGCATACGGCTGCATCGTACTCGTTCGGTCGGACTGCAGGGGTCCGGCTCGGTCGGAAAACAATCCGGATTCGGATCGGTCGGAGAGCTTTCCGACCCAGATCGGAATCGGCCCCTTAGTATAGATTTCTGAAGGTGTCTCCATAGACGCTGATTGAAATGATAGTAACATCCCTGAATTGATGTGTGTGGGTAGGATTTTAGAATTGCAGTTATCATAGCCTGCTCAAAATCTATAATTATTTTCTGTGGAAAATAGTTTGTCTCTTGTTTAATTTTAGTTAGTATTTCCATATATGTGGAATTTTGTTTATTGGGTAGCAAGGCGTAGATAAAGGGGATGTTGGTGTTCTGATGTAGGCCATGGATAGTGTATAATTGGTAGAATGGTTTGAGATAGATTTTAAAAGTCCCGTCCATCATCCATGTTTCTGATTGTTGAAGCTTTATTAAATTGTTTGCAGTAGCAAACATAATTATTCTCTTTTCTTTGCATTTGTTGTCATAGAGAACAAAGGTTTCTTCATTGTGAGTTATAGATAGTTCAGGGGGAATTACCACCTCTTCAAAAGTTTTTGGAGTAGGTGTTGTAGTTGTTGTAGCTTTCTTTGTGCGAGCTATAGTTCTTTTTAATGAAGAAATAGAGGGCATTTGTCCAGTAGCATGTTTGGGTACTCTAGGCAGCAGCTCTTTCAGTATTTCACTGGTAGGTTTTTGTGAGCTAGTGCTAGCTTCTTTAATGTCATCAAGGTCTGACCTAACATCTATTTCAGTAACATTAGGAGGATGGTTATGCTCCCTTGTATACAAAACAGTTGTTTCTCTAGTTGTTGCCCGACCATAACATTTATTTGAATAGCACTTGCTACATTTCCAATTGACTTTTAGTCCACTTTGCTTTTTCTGGGTGTAGACATACCCCATGTAACATAGCAACATTTTTCCTTTTTGGGATGTTATAAATTGGGTGCCTTCTGTCATTGTGATGTGGTAAATTCTATAACAAATGTATATCAAAATTATTAAAAATAATATTATAGATGTTTATGTTTTAATAAATACACATTTTTATAAATATACTTACAATGTTCGTTTTCAGATGCTTTTAAATGGAGATGTTATTTCTTTGTTTGTTGAATCTTAAGTGGTTGGTTTTTCTGTAAGAAAAGTAAAACATATTTTTTATTTATTTTGTTAAATTTGTACATGAATTGGGGTGGGTGTTTGGGATGGAGTTGGGGTTTGGTTGGGTCTTTTAGATGTTTTTGAAAGGCGTTTTGTTGAATACTTACTTTATTAGTTAGATGGTTTTAGGAGGTGATCTGTTATTTTCTTGATGCTTTGATAATTATCTGTAGAGGAGACATAAATAGCAAAAAAATATATTTTAATTCTTTGAGTAGGAAAACTATTAGTTTTTGAATATTAGCTTAACTGTTATTTTATAGATGGTAATTTACTTACTTTTTGAAGAATGCAATAGCTTTTTCTTTGATGAAGTCTTTGCTTGTGGTAGAAATCCGGCAGAGTTTCGGCTTCCTTATTGTTTTTGGTTTAAGGTGTAAAATAAGAGTAAGCTTTCTTTCTTTATATAGTGTTTATTTAATTGTTTGGTTAATCTCATTGGTTCATTTTAATATTGTGTATTTTTATTGGTTGCTCTTTATCGTTTTAATTGTTTTGGTAGTTGTTTTCCTTATATGGAAAACGCTAATTAAGAGTCAGGTTTTTTTTCCCCACATGTTGAATAATTTAAATGTGTATTATATTATATATGAGATGCTAAAAAATGTGTTTATATAATGCAAGTATAACATTTAAATGGTTATTAATAGTGTATTTATTATCTAATGTTTTAAGTTATGTTTTACTATTTTCAAAAATTATGTATTTGCTTGAATTTTATATGCAGTGTATGTTTATTTATTTAACTATATTTATGGTGTTTAATTTTGTGTGTTTTATATATTTTTGAGTTGTCGATATTTTTTATAAACGATAATATTGCTGTCTATATTATTGTGATCGATATTTTGGATATGTTGTATATTTTTAAAGAATGTTCGATATTTTATATAACGATAATTATGTGTTCGATATTACTGTTATCGATAATTTTGGTTGACGATATTTTGGGGTCGATAATAGTGTATTTTTTTAATTAAGTATATGGTATCGATATTAGTGTTGTCGATATTTTTGTGTCGATAAAAATGTAGGTCGATAATGTGTCTGTCGATATTATGTCAGTGATTCGCGTTTTTAGTAGCTTTTGAACCATTTGAGATAGAACAACTTTTTTCTGTTAAAATCTGCAGAATATGGACTAGATGACGGTTTATATAGCAAATCCATACATATACACAGAATCCATACTTATGCGGAAAACACAGCAGCAGCAAACTCACATGATTCCAGTAGCCCTGCCTATAAGGAACCAACAGGCACGGACGATCGCACCAGGTTCATCCTACTGACTCTTTTACTAGACCCACCATGCATCCGGGACAGCGTTACACTGGAGTTGTGTGCTCTTCATACATATCGACTTCTCCATACAAACTGGAAATATTTCGGACTTTTTTTTAAACATAATGAAGTTGATTGCACGATTAAAAACATCAACTTCCTTGGTCTCTTTTCTTGAATGTTTTGTCAAAGAAAAGAGTGGCAAACGATCAGGCGTGGCCAGGCGGACAGCCTGTGACACTGCTCACTGTCATTTGCTATTCGCGCTCCTCTGGATCTGTAGAGGCCCAGTGTAGCAACTTCCTCACATTTATTTTACGGCAGTACTTACTTTGAGCCGGTGGTTTCCGGTGCTTGGCATATGCACTTAATTGTCAACACCGGCACTTAATTGTGAAGACCAGCAGTTTTGACAGTCTGCCTAGGGTGACCAGACGTCCCGGTTTTCCCCGGACAGTCACGGTTTTCGGAGCAGTGTCCCGGTGTCCTGACACTTTGCTCCAAATTACAGAAATGTCCCGGTTTTTGTGCAGTGCCCGGGTTAAACAGAGAAATGTCCAGTTTTTTAAATAGTGTCTCGCACCAAGACACTATTTAAAAAGCAGGACATTTCTCTGCTTACTTCGCACAGGTGCTGAGACGGGTCTCTATCGGGCTCTCCATTATTGCCCTCAGGATGAAAAACAAATCTTACCGCTGCAGCAATACCATCCTTCACTGCCTTCAAAGAGATCCGTTATAGTTCTTTCACAGTCTCATCATTCCAGAACTGAAGCATTTTTAATGTTATGCACAACGAAGCCAAAGTTGTTGCTTATTTATCTTATGCAGCTAACAACAACTGACAAAGCTAATAGTCCTGGCATGTTGTAGGTGTAATGTTACATGTTGTATTATTTATCTATACAATGACAGAAGCAACAAATTTGGTAAGATAGATTTTTTAGCTTATGTGTTATAAGCCACGCACTAATTACATCGGCCACAGCCCTTTGAGAGACCTTCCCCAATTTTTTCATCCCACTTATAGCCTGGGTACTTCTGTCATATCACCTGGTCTTTGTAGAGCGCTGTATGGGACTTCAGTGCGCTGCCCTGTTTGGGAGCGCTGGGAGGGTACAGGGTGCATGAGTGGTTGAAGGGAGTCTAGGGGGGAATCGTTGGGTGTCGTGCGTGAGTGGTAATGTGGTCAAGTTACTGCAGCCTCCAAGCCTGCTCGGTAGTATTTCTACTACATCCGAATTCCCTATGTGACGTAGAAGCAGTGAGACGTCTGCAGTTGCAGTTGTCTCATGGGACATGGATGGGTGAGATACACAGGGTCAGAGGCGAGCTCTGCTAGCTGTGACCTACGACATGTCAGTGCTGTAGTACCCTTCTCTGCACTACTCAGACCACCTACCTAGGAGGAAGCTAGGCGCTGGACGGTTTTACCAGATGACCAGAAATGCTGGCTTGTAATTGGACAGTGACTGCCCCCTGAAGAAAGGCACTCCCCAAAATGCACTCAGGGAAATGTCTTTGAGCACAATGATGTCATGGGTTTTATCACAGCAAAGAATGGATGCATACACAGTGCCTAGAGGTATTTTTAAAGCTGCTTAACAGCAGCGTGCACAGAGCGTACATCACCAGTAACATACTGCGTCTATTTTAGAGTTAGCACTGTATCTGAGAAATGCCACAGTCCCCGTCCCCCGCCCTCATCTCAGAGGCAGAGACAGGCCTATAGTCACAGCCCATTTCACACCTCAGAGGCACAGACAGGCCTTCTCTCAGCCCTCCCCTCATCTCTGAGGCACAGAAAGGCCTTCTCTCATCCCTCCCCTCATCTCAGAGACACAGATGGGTCCTACCTCTTCAGCCCTTCCCGCATCATAGTGCGTTTTGTCTCCCTTTCTCTTTCTTCTTTCCCTTCTCAACTTCTGGCATGGGGCAAGCTTTTTAGCCATTTTTGCAAGTTACTTGTTTGGAGGCCGTTCTTGGCATTGTTAAAGTAAAAACACAATATCCTATAATGCACATGCTGTTAGCTTAAAAATTGCTGTCTGTGTCACACATCTGATTTGTCATCTGTAATTCTTCATCTGTGTCTGTGGAGGCAGCTGTCATTGTAGTCCCTTTTCAATGTCTTTGACAGCTGTCAAATAGTCCTACTTTTATGTCGACGGTTACTGCAAACTGTAGTCCTACTTCTATGTCTATGAACTGTCCCGGTTTTTTGTTTTGAGAATTTGGTCACCCTAAGTCTGCCCCATGGTGGCGCTGTTTTTCCTATCCAGAAATGTGCAAACAACAGTTATTTATTAATTCAAAATACATGAAAAAATGTCTGCCTCCCAAGTGATTCTTGTGGCTTTGAGGGCCTGGAATAAGTGAATAGTGGCACTTGTAGGAGTGTGATGGTTAGTATTTGTGTTGGTACTCTCACTGGCAGCGCTGGCAGGGCAATGGGTGGTGCACGTTGCAGTGGTCTCCTGACAAAGGCCCTCACACTTATTGTTTTACAAATTAAGCACTGTTTTACTGGTGCCTCTGGAATGTGGGAACATACAGTGTAAGACTACCTTTGCGGCCGAGGTTCCTTGTTCCACACTCCGCCCTACAACAACTCCGCCCTGAGTACCATTGAGTTGGGTAACAATTAACATCTGTTATTCAGCGCCAAGAGACCTATGGGTGAACGTGCGCTTTACAAAATACACATGTTATGTTATGTTATGTAACAAACACCCAGCTTGTCCTGTCAAGCAGTATTCTCTGTCCACCAGTTTGTACGTATTCTAGGAAGACTTTTTTTGCAGTTTTATATAGCGCGAACTTGAGTTCTGGAGCGCTATACATGGGCGCCAGTTACATAGTGCCTATGTAGGCAACCCTCCCCACCTTTGCAGAAACTAGCATTCAATTGAAATAAATAATCACCCAACACAATTTTGTTCAGAAAATTTTGCTGCAGGTTTATTCCATACAAAAGTATGCCAACGTGGTGGGTTAACTTACGGGCGATCCAAGGGCAGGCAGCGGTGAGTGAACTACGCTGCCCTGCCCGCCTAAAGAGCCAAAATTGCACCGAGGCCAACCCAATCGGTGCTACCAGTTATGAGGGGATTCCCCCCTTGAATACCGTGAACCACCGGTCCACCGCTTTACTCATGCCGGCGGAGCGTTGCAAGGCCAGCCCCCGGCTGTTCTGGCGCCGTCGATTTTCCTCCAGGGCCCTGCCATAAAGACTCTTTGGGTTTGGCACAGGCACCCCTATTGTGCTCCTGAAGAGGTACCCTTCTGTACCCTTCCACCTCCGGATCGCCCTGTAACTCCGCCAATGCCCAGGATGTGGCCACCGTCATATCCGGGGCCCCCCCACCATGGCATGCTCCTTAACCACCTGCAATCTGCCATTAACCCTTCTAGGTATACCATTTCCTTATCTACTTCTGACAGGTGTACCCCGTCCCTATAATACCAAGTGGTGTTCCATGAAGAGGCCACGCCTAATTTAACCAGCCATTCTTATTTTAACTTGGTCATATCCGGGCCCCGAAATTTGATTTGAACCATGCCCTCCAGCTTGGTGGGCTGGTCCCTGGCATTTTTTTCCTTTCCGTCAGAATGTCATGGCCTCCCTGGAAGGGAGCTCTACTCTTAACCACAGCTTATTACCTTTCAAGCTAATGCAGGCTCCAACCTCCTGCAACCTGTAGTTACCAATCCTTCTGGCTGGACAATCACCCTATCTACTTCTGATAGGTGTGCCCCGTCCCTATCCGGGTACCCAGTGGTGTTTGCACAGAAGAGGCCACGCCTCTTTACCACGCCCTTCTAATTGGTTTTGCATTTGTGTTGACCCAAGCCCTCTTGCTTGGTGGGCTTGTAGCTGGCTTTATTTACCCTTCTGCACCAATCCCTATGTCTATCCCCTGACCCCCAATAGTAAGGGAACGCAGTGCCAACAGGAGCTAGGACCCCAAGCAATAAAACTAAGCCCTTGTTTACCCCCCTACTTGGGGGGCCCCCAATTTGAGGGTTCAAACTGAGAACCATGTGCTGCACCAGCACCTAGGCATAGCCCTCTCATCCTTCGGAGTCGTGTGACATGTCTTGCATTAAGCTGTCTCATGTCCTTACGAGGACGCCAGGTGACCTACTCGCCTAAACCAAACAAGGTGGATCTACCCACAGTCGATAAGGCCTGAGGTCCTTAAGGTACTCCTAAAAGTCTGCTCCATTTCATGTCCTTATTGCCTGCAAACCCCATCAGTCTGGCTGTGATCATCAGATGCTGTGACACTATGCTGGTGTCCCCCACCCCAGCGTATGTAGCCCTTATACAGCTTATGCGCAAGGTATACCAGGGTGCCAAAAAGGTTTCCGATGCTGTAGGCTTTGAAGGCATGGAGTAAAACATATGGGCAATTTACTTGCCCCTCCTGAAGTTGACTGCAAATTGTGTTCTGGTAATTGTCAGCATTTGTGCTCCAAACCCATTTTTCAACACTATTGGGGTAACAGCCCACTTTTCGGAATGACAAACTAACGCAACCGACCTGGCTGACTGGCTGCTTTAGCGTGGTAGCACCTACCAGACTACGCACCGGTTGTATAAATGCCGCGAGGATTGAACCAAACGTAGGCGACTCAACAAATCTTAGCATGGCACACGTACCGCTGGGGGTTTGGGGTGTGCTTGTGCACAAGGGCAGTTTGAGGGTTCAAATAGTCCCGTACCTCCAGGTCGCCTGCCCTCGCGCTAGACACAGTGAAAATTTTGGACTCCATAAACAATCCCTCTCATATCCAAGAATCCTCAGCCTTGGCTAGATTACATTGCACCCTTTAAAAAACTGACACATATTCCCAACGAGCCCCGCTCAACTTGTACCCCGCCCCCAGTGCTCTGTGGCAAGGCCACCGTCTCACCCGCGCTGAGGGCCCCAGGCAGTCAAGGAACTCACCACTGAACTCCGGTCGGAGCAGCCACTTGTCCCCCTGAGCTCGAACTCAGGACCTCCGTATTGTGAAACTGACGCTCTGCCTACTGTGCTAAAAAGGCTATCGACACACGGTGCCCCAAACCCAGCACCCCCCAACAGGCTCAGTGCTGTGGTGCCACACATTGGTGCACGACCCGCAGATTAGTCACGGGCGGAGCGGCCGGCAAAGTGCGGCGCCCCACTACAAAGAGCTGCCCCATCCACCGGAGCCAAGCCTGCAACGCGCACCCATGGACCGTTCCGCTCCCTCCACGCCCAGAAGCCACTGCCAGCACGCCCGTGACCAAGCCCGCGTCTCGCCTCAGGCCAGATGAGAATCATTGTGCCCTACAACACCGCCCCGCCTGCCCGGGACCACACATGCAGGCCTGCACCCGGTCCTAGCTGACCACTGCAGTTGTGGCTGATGGGGGGGGGGCTTTGTGCCTCTTCACTTAGGAAGATATTAGGTACCAGCTGGTGCAGGGACTCGAACCCGGGTCCCTGCAATTAAAGGAGCAGCCCTTGCCGCTTGGCAATTACTTAGGGAGCCCGGATCTGAGGTTGGCCAACCCCCGTTGTTCCCACCCCGACCCCGAGTCACAGCGCAGCCCACTCGCGACTCTGTTCAGCAGCTGCATCTGAGACTGGGGTGCGGGTGACCCATCCAGCAACGAGGCAGGGGACAACCTAAAAGGAGGGGGGTGTATGGGGCACAGGCCAACTCACCGCCAACTATCCTGCCCTCCAGCGAAACGAGACGCGACCGAACGATGATGAGACGACGTGTCGGGAGCCAAAGAGGGCACCAGATGGGCAGGGCAGGTATAAATACCTCACCCCAACCCTCTGCACACCGGAAGTGATGCGGCCGGCGTGCCAGGCTGGGGAATTCCTCCCCGGGGTCCCCTCAACTAGAGGGGGTGGCGGTGTGCCTAATGTGGCAATAAGGTGGCTGCCCTTTTAGGTGGCCCACTGCGTGGGCCGCGGGCAGCCTCATTACACAAGGACACATTCATTTTTTTGTAGGCACAAGGCAATTAAGTGATTTGCCCAGAATCACATGATGTTGAGCTGCTGCCGGGACTCGAGCTCGGCTTCCCAACTCCGTAGTGCACCTCTTAATACAGTGCTCATGCTATGCCTCTCTCAGAGCTCTCGAGATTATCAGGCCAGGCTCATTCAGTCCGGTTTTTCTCATTGCACTCTAGGCTTGTAGTCCTGATTTTTTAATGGTCTAAACAGGACTACATGTCCCAGAATGCAAAGAAAAACATGAACCGGAAGGGCTACTTTTGTTTAAGTCTCTTTGCAAATAGGTCGCTCTGGGACTATCATGCAGCACCCCAGAAGTGATAGCAAAGTGCCTTGCACTTTGAGAAAGAAGTGCACACTGAAGACAGAGGACACATCCATCTGTTTTCTCACATTGCATGGCTAGATCACCCTCCAGGGTGACAATTTCCACAGACAATGAGCAGGAGCAAAATACTTACAGACGCTGAATCAAAAATCCCTTTCACCACGGGAGGCCACATCACTAGGGAAGACTATGAGCCGGAAGTAAAGACTTGGGCTCTAATTACTATTCAGGAGGCCAGGAGAATGAATAAAGAAATGGCCGGACTTCCAGATTCAGCACCATGTACAAAGTCCTCAGTGGTATCGGGCAAGCAAAGACAGAAGGAAAGGAGGCGTAGAATCCAAATTTTCAGGCATATGAACACTGATATTCTAAGGACAGTGTAAATGATACTTTACTGTATTCCAGGAGGTTAGTACTCCAGAGTGAACCAATGACAATCAAGTTTTCATTCCCAATGAGTAGCATGGACACAATAGTTTACCTTGTCCTCATGGATACACATTATCTGCACAGAATGCAAAGAGCATTTAAAGTGTGCACCTGAAGGGCGAAAGGTGCCCGCCAGTATACACCAAGCAGTATAGAGGAATTCAGACATCTGGGTGTACAGGGGCGTTTTAGAAATACTGCGGAGGAATCATATCAGTGATGATGAGCTTCCACCAACCCGCCAGACACCTGCGTTGCACCTCCCCCTCCTTCGCTGACACCCCCGCGTCCGCCGACGCAACTGTGCTGGACGCTCCTTCTCCTGCCTTGCCGCGAAGTCCTAGAACAGCCTCCCCCTTAACCTCCGTACCTCACCCTCTGTCCAGGAATTGAGAAGGGGACTCAAGACCTGGCTGTTCAACTGATGCCTCCTGAGCAGCTTGGCTCTCAGCTCCTGGATACCCTCGCGGGAGAATAGCAGCGCTTTATAAATCGTGATTGATTGATTAATTAATGGCAGTGCTTAGAAAATTCTATTTCGAAAAATGTGTTTGCCTCTGTAATCTAAATAAGTGGCCACATTCAGAAGTTGCTTATCCTAGAAGTAACCAACAGCATTTTAGATAATAGTTTCCCTGTACTGCATCAGCATCTTTTTTCCACAAATACATATCGCAGGATAATGGCACAGATAGCTGAAACTGTGATTGTCAGGATTTCATTAGAATTTGGGTCAGAAACTCTGATGTCAACCCCACTCCATTCCCTTTAAGTCAAATAAGATCTATAATGGATTCCAGAATCCGAAGCAACAGTATGGGATGAACTGGGAAGGGATGTAGAGAGAAAAGAAATACTCCAATGTGTCTTGACCCGCTGACCTTCGGAGCACAGCTATGGAAGGCATGCAACAAGGACCGTTAGTCTGCAATGGACAGAGCGAGGGAAGACAAGGTACCATTAACCTAAATATACTGATGTGCAACAAGATACAATGTCTTATCAGGGGCTTGAAGCAGAGAGGCTGTGACTAACCCGCAGGCGGCCAGGATCCAGTCTGGGAATTGAATACGAAGGTGCACCCCCAATTGTAGAAATGTCAAGAGCCAGGGTGACTTGGATTGTTTGAAGTAGGAGCAGGAATTCCAGAATGGTAGCAAGAAATCTCAGTTTCTGTGTTGGAAAGGGATAACCTGAGCTGCCTTAACCACCCAAGGGTACCGAAAGGAAGCAAAACAAAAAACGTAGAAGGAACCCAAATACTGTTAACTATGTAACTGGACTAGAGAACCCATCAACCACTGTTGCAAGGCAAAGTGTGATGCTGTGAGTGGTGCTTAAATCCTCCCTGCTCTACCAAAGTGGCTGGAACCTTATGGCACCTTCCAGAATGTTCTGGCTTTTCCTGAATGTTCCAGCTCTTCCCGAATGTTCTGGCTGTTTCCACCTTGGACTGGGAGTGGTGATCTTTGTTATCCTGTGACTGCACTCTGCTCCACATCTCTAGGGACTACTGGGCTCTCTGCCACAATCTGCAAGGCTGGTCCATAACATGCTTGCATTGTGGGGTCTGAGAAATTTGACCAGGTCCCAGCAGCACTTGACATGACCCAGAGAGAGCATAAATCTAAGATTTCTGACATTACCTCCCCTCAGTGCCCCACCCCTTCAAACCAAGACCTGGTTTATTAGGGAAACATTGGTAGAATGATTGGATCAAGCAGGGATGCACTCGGGTTCCCGAGATATATTTGAGGCATCATACCCTTACCAGGAGTATGATGCCCTCTGAATCAGCGGGAATCAAGAAACTCCTCTACTTCATGCTCAGGTGACCCATCTATTACAATTGGAAGTGATTGTTGCTTTTTGAACCCTAGAGATGTTAACTACTGGGTGTATGTGCCATGTTGCTAGTAATTTTAGGAGTGCTGCAGAATTTGCAACTAAGCCAGTGATCTTGAAAGGACCCACATTTTGGGGAAAGAATTTCAGGTAGGAACTAGGGATAGATAGATATTGTGAGGATTGCCAAACAAGATAATACAATTTGCACTGGGAACCAACCTGTCTGTGCTGATCTGCAAATATTTCATAGCCTGCTGTGGCTCCCAGTAGATTTTTAATGGCCTTTTGTTGAGAGTCTATGATGTTATTCAGAGTACTGTACAGTAGAGATTGATGATGGAAAAAAACTCTTGGCCAGATATGGGATGAGCAAAGCAAAAGAGAAAAACCTAAAGCACTGTGGGAGAATTGTTTTAATAAAACTCAGCTATGGGGAGCCATTGTGACCAGTGCTCTTGGTGGTCCAATTAGAAACAACATAAATATTGTTAGAGGGCCTAATTCTCTCCGTCTGACTGATGGTGGTAGCTGATGGAAGGGTAGTGCATTATGCCCTAATCAGTAGTTAATTATTTCCAAAATTTAGAAACAAACTGGAATCCTCTACCCGAAATGATGACCTCGGGCAGTCGATGAAGACAAATAATCTCCTTTAGAAAAACTGGGGCTAATTTAAAGGAATTAGGTACCTTATTAAGTAGAATAAAATGAGCAGTCTTGGTTAGATAGCTACCTACAACCAGAATTCTAGTATATTGTTCAGAAACAGGAAGCTCAACGATGAAGTTCATTGACATACGAGTCCAGGGTTGACTGGGTGTGAGGAAAAGTTGCAATAAGACAAAGGGTTTACTGTGAGGTGTTTTTGCTCTGGCAAAGGTGACATAATGGGTTATGTATTCCTTCACGTCTTGATCCATCCTTTCTCACCAGAAATGCTGTATAAAACGTTCACCTGTCTTTCTACATCCTGAATGTCCTGCTATGGAATTGTCATGACAGTAGTATATAAAACCTCTTTGAAAGTTCTTTTCAGGTATGTACAGACAATTTGCATGTTATAACAGATCATTCAGTCTTTTCCTATTCAGTTGAGCCTTCCTTACCCACTTCTTTTGATTGAGAACTGCATGTTGATGCTTAAACGCTGACAGAAATGACTCAGCATCCTCTTCTTCCATCGACTGAAGAGCTAAGATGGTAGGTGGTTCCACAAGTGTTGCTTCCTCTTCCGCAGATTTGCATCTGCTTTGCTGTGACAATTTCCAGGTCTATAAGTTATTTCATTTAGAAATTTATAGAACAAAAGGGACTACAGTGCATGTGGAGGATAAAAGCACTTAATTGCTTTTAGATAACAGTGATTTTTATGGTCTGTTCTAACCTCAGCTGGATGGTCTACCCCCTTCAGATAATGTTGCCAGTGTGGACATCCTTGCTTTATGGCTAACAACTTTCTATCATACACTGTGTTATTCATCTTAGCGAACCAACTTTCTCAAGGACTAAGAAAACTGTATCACCAAACTCGTCTTTGTTTGCACCTATCAATAACAATCTTGAGAGAGAGAAAACTGCATGGAAGCATAAAGCAGAGCTGTCATTAGATTATTCAAATAAGCTCCCTCAAACAGCTTTGCATTGGATTTGTGAAGTTTGAGAAATCACAACAAATGGCTCAAACATCATAAATAGTAAGACATCGTTGGACAAAGCTTCCCTGTTTGCCTGCCAGAACCTACCCTTAACGCTCTCCTTGATGAAGGACAAAGGCTTAACCAAATTGATAAACCCCTCCAACATGAATCTTCACCAAACAAAAGAGATTAAAGATGATAACGAGTAAGCTATAAAAACAAACACCAGCTAGTACAATGGAGGACAAAGCATCCCAGATCAATAGAAAACCATAATCTAAACATTGTGACAAAATTATGGATATCACCACAGCAAAGCTCTTGCTTATGCCTGAATACCAATCTAGGGGTAGGCATGACATCTTAAATCGTGGCAACATAATCAAGTTACTGCATTGTAAGGAAGGTTTGGCACACTTGCACTCAACCCATATAGAAGCCATCAAGTTTCTTCCACCTGGAGGCCCTTTATCAAATGAACCAACCTTGGTGACATGGGCTAATGCAGATATCGCAGAATTTATTTACTCAAAAACATTTTTCTTTAGAAAATAGGCAATCAGAATTACAAAATATATAGATAATGCTTATCCCACCATCCTGGCCATGCCTTCGACAAAGCAAGAATCCGAAATCCCAGATGTAAAATCGTATCTCAAGTTTTGCGTAATGCTAAAAAACTTGCTCCTGGAACTGTTTGCCCACAAATTTAGCAATCACTTACTCGTGGTTGCATGGCAGACAGTGCGTAGAAACCGAAGATCAAAATGGAACAACTCAGGACTGGAGCTGGTTACCCGCTACTCTAATAAACACAAAAAAAGAAATGAAATTTGACTCAGCCTCCGCATCCTAAATTACTTGCTCTGTTATCAACTCATTAAATATTTGCTCATGGAATATGCATGGTCTATTCAATTTGACCAATGAAGAAGATACACTTGCTTACCGGCGTCAATTTCAAATCAAACTTGCACAGGAATCATGGAGCACGACCCCTACGTCGTTAATTGGATATGTTCAAAATTGTGCAAAAAAGTTAAAGGTCGGCCACAGGGGAGATTGGCAATATTTGTTTTCAATGATCTACAGTTGAAGGTTACAATGACAGATACTAGAGAGAAGTGGGTTCTGGTTGCTAAATTAAAGGATTGGTTACACACCCAACAGCAGCCCTTCAACATCGTAGCCATTTACATCTCTCCTACAATAAAGCATGGAATAGTGACTAAATTAGAATTAGTGATCATGGATCTGAAAACAGAATATACTAATGCTCATTTCCTAATAAATGCTGATTTTAACTCTCACCTCTTCTTCCTTCATCATGAAGATGAACAAACCTCTCTGCAAGACCAATGTGGAAAATTGTGTCTCGGGAGACAAAAAAACTTAATCGATGTGATAAACTTGGCAAATCGATTTTGAGTCTGCGGAATGCAGTAGGCCTTGGAATCCTCAACGGCAGGTTTCCTAAAGATCAACCGCCAGTTGGCACTTATATCTCTTCAAAGTCAAACACAATTATAGATTATACAGCAGCAAGTCTATCCCTGTTTAAGCATGTTAGTAATCACCTCCCACAAGTTATGTTCCTTTCAAGTGAGAGGTATTAGTTCCAATAGGCAGGCAATTATTGCGTGCTTGGACCTGAATAATCTTCACCTAAACAATGCTTTTACGAAATATATGATGTTGGTGGACAACAGATTAGCGAAAGCGAGTAATTAGCATATCTAATCTGGTTAATACCGTTAACTGCATGAAGCATTACTTTTTTCAATGATCAGTGTTAACACATTTTTGTCATTGTATATGATGAAACACCTTATTAAGTCACTGCTGTCCCTCTGCTGTCATACTAGTTAGCATTAACTTTCTAAATGATTGGATTTAATGTTTTTAGTCACTGTATAGGATGAAATGTCTAATCAAGCTAATGTTGCCCTTTTGTTGCTACCTAAATTTATCATTAGGTTTTAGATATTTAAATAAGTAGTAGGTGATATGACATATGTACTTTACAAAACACTTTTTACTTAGTCACAGTTGCTCTTAATGGATTGTCCTAGCATGCCTTAATGTAGTTTTGTAATGGTTTGTATTAACCATATACAATAGAGGTATTAACAAAACAATCTATGTGATACCACAAGATATCATTCATGAACTGCTAAAAAGTGGTGGGGGTATTGCAGAGTTTAAATGACACTGCTAGATATTCATCATGGCCATTACAGGTGTTGAAGACTGTCTTCCATTTAACATCTTCCTAGATACACACTAGTTTGTATGCACCTGAAGATCCAACTTTGTATAGATCTAGGTATCCTTTAGTTGAGCTAACAAACCGAAATATTGGGCAGTGGATACCAATTACTGGTGGTAATTTGGTTCAGTTTTTGGTATTTCAAACATGGGTGTAACTTCTCTTATCATTTTTGAACAAAGAAATTAGTTGCTCCTACAGGGGATGTGGAGTGTCTAATAGATCCTTTATTTAGCTTGCCATGTATATATTCTTTAAGTACTTGATCCTCGATAGGACTTAGAGGATAAATTCTTCCATGCAGTATCTTGGCATCATGGACCAGATCTATGGCACAATCATAGGATCGATGTGTGGGTAATGTGTAAGAAATTGGGTCACTGGTTGATGGGGGTTAAACCCTTCGCAAGCAGCAACCACAATTCTTCTCAGGGTGAAGTTAAACCAAACCCCAAACAAACCCCCTTGGTAGCATGGCACGGAGCAGTCAGGCTTAATTCAGAGACAATGTGTAAAGTATTTGAGCAACACTTCAAATGGTAACACAGTGAAAGCACACTGCTAAAGGATCCCACACCAGTTTAGAAAAATAGAGAAATGTATTTAATAAATAAAACAAGACCAAAATGGAAGAAATCCAATCAGTAGAACCAGAGATATTGAATTTTAAAGATTTTAGTAAATATAGCACCAAAAAACAAAAAGCATCAACTGTGGATATCTGTTCTCACTGGACCGGGACAAAGTCACAAGTTCAGGCTGACCCCAATGGAGCAAGGGTCGGCTACAGGGACTCAGTTAGGCCCACTGAACAGAGTACCTTAAATCCTGGTTTTCAGAGCGTTGCAAGGGTCCGCATTGAAGATGTGTTGCGCAGCCGAAGCGATGCGTCAGTTCCGAGATGCGGTGAGTCTGCGGTGTGAGGTCCTGCATTGGCGTTGAGGATCCAGTCGACGAGAGCTTGCGATGTGAAAACCGGGGTCAAAGATGTGTTGCTCAGTTGGAGGCGATGCATCTGTTCCGAGGAACAGCGAGGCTGCGATGCGGAGTCCGGCATTGTAGTCGAGGCTGCCATCAACGAGGGATGAGAGAGCCTGCGTCAAGGTTGCAATACACAGTGGCGGTTCCAATGAGGCGACGGGCTACGATGTGGGTCTTTGTGACTGTTCTGATCCACGCAGCAGAAGCGATGCGTCCGTTCTGCTTGGGGTTGCGTCACACAGCAGAGGAGATGTGTTGGTATTGCTGGATCAACAGAGGCTGACAGAGCACCTTTGGTCAACTTCCAAGGGTCCAGGACTGGGGTGGCGCCACTTGGCAGGGTAGCCTCATGGATGGCAGAGTCCAGGTGCTGGGTTCAAGGTTATTGGAACCTTCTGTCCCCAAGGCTCAAGTCAGGAAGCCAGCCAACTAGCCCTTGGAGTAACTTTGGTGTCCCGGGTTCAACAGATGCAGGCCCTGTCCGTCTCACCCAGGCAATAGGGCAGCAGGCAGCAGGCAGCAGGGCAGCACAGCTGGGAAGCAGTCCTTCAGAGTAGTAGTCCAACAGAGTGGAAGTTCTTTCAGCAGCACAGAAGTCCTTCTTTCTGGCAAAGTATCACAGGTCCAGAAGTGTACCGAAGAGTTGGTGTCTGAGTACCCACTTGTGTCTTTGAAGTGGGGGAAAAGCTTCTAGAGGTTTCCCTTTGAAGTCCCCAGGCATTCTGCCGTCCCTGTCCTGGCTCCAGCCTAACAACATGGGGTATGCAGCCCTTTGTGTGGAGGCAGGACATAGCCTATTCAAGTGTAAGTAGGACTGTGCTCAGCTCTGCTCTACCATCCTGCCAGTGGTGGCCCATCCAGTCACACCTAACATCTCTGTTGTGTGTGGCTGTCTAGGACAAATACACAAAGCCCAACCTTCAGCTACACCCAGTCATGTCACCCAGAGACAGGCGACAGGCACTAAATGGCTAAAGCAGGAAAATGCCAACTTTCAAAAAGTGCAAAAAGGAAAATTGATGGATGGAATGTTGAAACAATGTCAAACATTCACCCCCAGTACAGAGATCTGGGCCTAAATCCATCATTTTTGCACACCATACCATTCCAGTTTAGACCCAGCCATATTCAGATCAATCTAGACCCTGCTCCCCATGGGAACTGTCCAGTAGAACTGCCAGGCCAGGTCCTCCCTGGACCGGAAACAAGCATCCTATGATCGGTTTCAGGGTGTCACCCCATATCAGCCAGGCTAGTTTGACTCGAGTGGCATGGTGTGCACGGGACCCACGTCTGGGCATATCCTTCTCACTTAGGGCAACAAATGCAAAAAGAACAATTGATGGACGGAATGCTGAAACACTGTCAAACATTCACCCCCAGTACAGAGATCTGGGCCTAAATCATTGTTTTTTTGCACACCATGCCATTCCAGTTGAGACCCAGCCATATGCAAATCAGTCTTACCTCTGCTCCCCATGGGAACAGTCCAGCCAGAACTGCAAGGCCAGGTCCTCCCTGGACCAGAAACAAGCATTCAAGCTAGCCTGGCTGATGAGGGGTGATACCCTGAAAGCGATCCCAGGATGTTCATAAATGCCCTTCCACTAGTTTAGTTGGATCATAATGCCATTATTTTTCACATTCCTTGTAGTCTGCCCTCCTATGCACCCTCAGATACCATTAACACAAGAGTTACCCAGGCTTGGCATAAAGTTGAAGCAGGCAATGTTACTGTCTGTCTGACAGATTCTCTTCCTATTCTTTCTGACAACTCTGACATAGCAGCTACTCAATGCTTCAAATGTTGCTTCACTGGCCCCTCGAAAGACAGCCAATTAAAAAAGAAACAGGGAGTCAACCCCCTGGTTCACCGCTGACTTGAGGTCGGCTAAGCAGAACTGTAGAAGGCAGGAAAAAGAAATGTCATTAGAAATATAATGAAAATGAAAAGATCAAATACAAAACTTGCCTGGCCATCTATAAAATAAAGATTTTTACAGCTAAAACGGCTTATTTTACTCAGAAAATCGAATTAGCAAAGAATTCATCAAAAACTCTCTTTTTAACAATCACTAAATTAACAACTAAACCTGACGCTAATTCTAGTAATTCCAGCCAGTTCTTCTGTAATGATGCTGCCAGATTTTTTTATGACAAAGTTGATAAAAAATTTAACAATTTTGTTAATCAGCAGACCACAGCCCCAAAGGATCAGATTCCTTCAGAGCCGAAAATAATTGTCCCCAGTTTTGCAGCCTTCACTCTTCCGTCCACATACATGGTTGTGAGGATGATCAAAGTGGCCAGATCTGGGTCCCTCGATGACTCCTATACACCTAAGAACACTGCACTGGTGGCAGACACTATAGCCTCAGTCTTAACTAAGGGGCATATTATCAAGAAACTGCCTTAAAATTATCGCCGCTGGTGTCAACATGGGCTTCTATTGGAATTCTCAAGGGCATATTATCAAGCCCATTATCGCCGCTTTAGCGGCAGTTTTCTGCCGCTAAAGCGGCGATAATTTTAACGCCGTTCTTGATAATATGCCCCCAACATCTTTCAGCTCATATTCGAGCCTGAAACCTTCCCAACAGGCTGGAAGAAGGCCTCAGTTTGCCCGCTTCTAAAAATATCTTCTAATATCCCATTAATTATCGCCCAATATCCTGTCTTCCTCTGCCGGCCAAGATTATTGAAAAACAAAATGAATGCCCAACTTTCGGACTTTATCCAAACTAACAATCTATCAGATGATACCCAATTCGGCTTTCGCTCTTATCATTGTACGGAATCTGCCCTTATCAAGGCCACCAAAGCCATCAGAACGGCATTAGATGCTGGAGGCAAAGCGGCCCTGATCCTTTTGGATTTGTCGGCAGTATTTGATACTGTCCATCACAACAAATTCCTCTCTCGCTTAAGGGAAATCGGCATAATGGGAGCTGCTTGGGACCTAGTTAGATCGTTTTTATCATCAAGAGAACAGTCACTTCGATTGGACAATTATGTCTCTCCATCTTTCTCTTTTCCATGTGAGGTTCCGCACGGTTCGCCGCTTAGCCCAATGCTGTTTTATATTTATGTTACCCCTCTGGCTGAGTTAGTGAAATCTCATGGTTTTGCCATTACCTCCTGTGCGGATGACACACAAATTGCTGTTTCCATTGGGAAGGCAGGCCCTGATCAAGGTGCCGGTTTCGCTGGATGTATGAAGGACGTTAGTACCTGGGTGGCAGATAACTCTCTTCAGTTAAACTCAAGTAAAACTGAAGGGCTGCTCTTTGGTGCAAATCCCTCATTCTGGACTCAAAATTGGTGGCCCAAAGAGCCGGGTTCTTTGCCCACACCAGTTAACAAAGTCTGTAACTTGTGGGTTGTGATAAATGACAGACTCTCCCTTAATGATCATGTGAATGCTGTCTCTTCCACAGTCTGCTACAGTTTAAAAATGAAAAAGAAACTCCTCCCTTATTCCAGCGCACTTACGAAGACTTTTGTTTACCTTCTTGGCAATTTCTAGGCTGGATGATTGTAATGCATTGTATCTTAATGCCATCTCTCTGTGACTGACAAGCTGCAAATACAACAGAATATGGTGGCCCAACTTCTTCTCAGCATCCCTAAATTCTAGTCGGTTTCAAGGCATCTGAGAAAACTCCTCTGGTTGCCAATGAGGGCCAGAATTATTTTTAATGCCCTATGTATCACCTTCAAGGCCGTACATAATGAAGGACATATCTTTTTTTAGAACAGCTTGAACTGTTACATCCCCAACAAGCTTTTACGGTGTTCCTTTACAAAATCAGTAATCGTGCTCAAATACAAACAGGAATCCTGGGGAGGACGCATCTTCATGCTGGGCGCTTCCACAAACTGGAACAAGCTCCTATTACATATCAAATCATCGTCTAATCTACTATCTTTAAGAAAGGGGGTGAAAACTTGGCTATTTGACTCTATATAGTCACCTAATCCACTAATAGTCTCATGTACAATCACAGTAGTTAGTGCCAAGACACCCACGGGTATTCGTGCGCTTAACAAGTTCATGTAACATAACATAACTTGAAACCTTTAATTTCCCGCTGAATCAAAATCACTCACTTATCAGAGACATGGCTCTGCAAAGAAGTTTTAGGAGGGTAAGAGAATGGGTATTCTGCACGTGTCTCTTGTTTTTCTCCATAGATACACCAGAGGAAAGACAACTGGTAAGGATAGTGGACAGCCACCGTGATTCCCTTAATATGATTACACTCTGTTTACTGTGTTTGTAATCCTATCTGGACTTTGCAGATAATCTATTCAGCGGGCGAGGTCTCTGAATGTTCAATAAAATGTGCTCAGGCAATTCCTTGAATACTCCGATGGGAGCTGTTTCTGAGGCGTCTCATCTCAGACATTCCTGTTTTTGTGTGAATTCCAAGTCGTATGTTTCATATGTACTAAAGTTCATTCTATTGTGCTAAAATTCTAAACTACAGCTAATTTTTGTGCTGAATTTTAAAGACAATTAGGGCCTCATTTAGAGCTTGTCAGAGCAGGATTCCCCACGTAAATCAGCAGGGCTCACCCCCTGACACCCCTGCTGTTCCCCGCCACATGTAGAGGTGGGGGACCAGCTAGGTTGCTGACAGCAGGGATGCAGCTGACTCTGCCATAAGAAACCTGGGACCAGTGACCCAGCTGTCTCGGGGGTGCTTGCATCTTTGCCTCAAAAGGCCTACCGTATTTAAAAAAAAATAATAATAATTTCATTTCACAGTTACAACAATTAAAGAAAATAGCATAGCATTGCAGTGCATGAGCCAAGAAAACCAAATTAGAACAGCATCTTACATGGTCAAGTGTCCAATTGTATATAGAACAAGACCCATATAACAATAGATACAAGGGCGGGCTTTCTTACACACATTTTTCCATCCTAGAACCGCCAGGTAAGGCATAGCGACCAGGTGGGGAAAATTGTGACTGGCCTCTTGTGAAGAAAGAAAACTCCCTGTGTGTTATGGAGATTGCTTTTTTTTTGTTCTGCAGGGGGTTCATGTAGAGACTGACCCAACCCAGTAGGTAGGTTTGGAGTTCTTTATTACTTTCTTCCACTAACACCAGAGGGCACGTCCTCGCAGGAGTACAAGGTCTCGGCAACTGTCACCCCAACCGCCACCCATGCCCAAGGTTCTACCATGGAACCATAGGACGTCATAGAACACTTGGGCATGGGCACGCGGCAGGGGAAGCAGCGCGAGGCCAGCGAAGGACAACAGGCAAAGCGGAGCAACACAATATACAATTTCAGTAATACAACATAACACATCTCCTTCTCATAGATGAAACAAAAGAAAAGGGAAAGGAGATGAACTAGTGTGGAACAGACAAAAAGAACCGCAGAACCAATGGCGTCAGTCACACACAAAGTCGTGTAACTTAGCTGGTGGTCTGACAACCCTTCCGTGTCTGCTCACCATAGGTTCCTTCCTAACAGTGCTGCTAGAAGGGAAAACATCGTCTTTATCATGACTATTATGTTCAATAGTTCCACTGCACACATTAGGAATTGGTTGTGCATCTTCCGCTGATTCCCCACAGAAAGTACTACTACCGTTCTCCCGACTGGGAAGATCATCAGGAACCCTCACACCATCAGAACACGACATATCCGTCCTCTGTGGGTAAGAATCCCTACTGACACCCCCGTCAAGAATCCAATCATAGTCTGGTGAGGAGGGAAGACCTTGGTCGTCATAAATCCCATGAGAGGGGGAAGCGTACCCGTCACCCCTACACAAAGACAATGAAGAAAAATGCCATGTTTTGCCATCACTTAAGAGGGCAGAGTTACAGAAAACTTTCTTAACCTCCATGGGTTGTGAGAAATGACTTTGCCCCTTTCTTACGAATTCAGTTCTCTTTACCCTGACTTTATCGCCCACCTTTAAATTCACTGTTTTGCATGCATGCTTTGAGTCATAATATTTTTTGCTGGTCATTTGTGAGTGTAGCATCTTTTCTTTCACCTTACCAGAAGACCAACAAACTCTCTTGGGTGTGAGCCAACCTACATTGTCTTTGGTAATAGGGGTCCTGCCTCTCAGCAGTACAAAAGGACTGGTACCTGTAGATTCACAGGGAGTTACACGGAACGCCCATAGATTGTGGATGAGTTCTTTCCTCCATGAAAGGTCGTTCTGGTTGGCTAGTTGCACTATGCCTTTTATCACACGATTAAACCTTTCCACTGCTCCATTACCTGCTGGGTGGTACAACGAAGTAGTCTTATGTTTAATACCATTCTCCCTTGCAAATGTTTCGAAAATTGTAGAGATAAATTGTGGACCATTATCTGACACAATACATTTTGGTAAACCTTCTCTAAGGAATAACCTCCGCAAGAAACTTACAATTGTTCTCGCATCGGCATTCTTTACCACTTCAACCTCAGGCCATTTCGAAAAATGATCAACAAGCACAATGAGGAACAACTGTTCGCCATGTTCCCAAATGGGACCACAAATATCAATGCCTAGTCTAACCCAAGGCATGCTAGGACTGGCAAGGGGTTGGAGGGGTGGCCTAAATGTACGTTGAGTTTTATCAGAATTCTCGCAGGCTGTGCAGTTTCTAACTTTTCTTTCGATTTCCAGATCAAAACCCGGCCACCAATACGAGTTTCTCACTCTGCTTTTTGTTTTTCCTATGCCAAGGTGTCCTTCATGACAAATATCTAGGAGTTTTGCACGTAAACTAGTAGGAGGTATGACTTTACCATTCCTAAGTATCAAATCACCTTCAATGGACAACTCGTTTCTGAGTTCCCAGAAGATGTGCAACTGTTTTGGAACATACTTTTTTGCAGGCCAACCATCCCTTATAAACTGTTTTACCTCAAGAAGGGTGGTATCTCCCTCCATGCCTGATGACCATTCAGAATGTGATATGCAGGACACCTCTTCAAGGATGTTAGCAACGCAGAATGTTTCAATGTCTAATGTCTCACTCCCAGTTTCTGGCAAAAGCAACCTACTTAAACAATCTGCCACACGATTCTTGGTACCTGGGACGTACTCCACGCTGTAATTATAATCCATCATCCTGACGGAAATGCGTGCAAGGCGGGGGAGGCATTTTGTAGGCCTTTAGTAGAGAGCACCTTCACGAGTGGTTTATGGTCACTCCTAAGGGTGACCAAATACCCCCATATGTACTGCCTAAAGTGCTCTAAACCCCATGCACATGCTAGTGCTTCGCGCTCAATCACAGAGTACCTTTCTTCAGTCGGTGTGATCGAGCGTGAAGCAAACGCCACAGTTACTTCGTTACCTGCATCTGTAATTTGGTTAAGTACTGCTCCAAGACCTCTACCACTAGCGTCCGTGGTAACTACGCTGTGAAGAGAGGGATTAAATCCCTGAAGGGATGGAGCCTTGCAGATGTCCTCTTTTATTCTACTGAAAGCCTCCTCACAAGTACTGTTCCATTCAAATTTCTGTCTATTTTTTAAGAGTTCTCTCAAGGCAAATGTTTTGGAGGAGAAATTTTTAACAAATTTCGCATAGAATTCAGAAAGGCCTAGGAAGGCTCTTACTTCCTCCTTGTTTTTAGGAGCGGGGGCATCTTTAATGGCAGAGAGTAGTTCTCTTTTAGGTTTTATCCCACTGCCCATAATCTCATGCTCCAGGTATGTAACACGCACTAGCGGCAAATTTGCATTTGCGTACATCAGCTGTAAGACCATGATGGTCTAGTTTACTTAACACTCTGTTTAATCTGTCGTCATGTTCCTTCCTGTTAGTGCCCATTACCATAATGTCGTCCTGAAAAATGAGGACATCTTTTTCATTCTTGAAGAGCGTACGCATCAATCTTTGGAACATGGCCGCAGCAGAGGCCAATCCAAAGGATACTCTTCTAAATCTAAAACATCCCATTGGCGTAACAAAAGTGGTCAGGCTTCTACTTTTGGGGTGTAAGGCTACTTGGTGGTAGGCAGAACTCAGATCAATTGTGGAAAACCATTTGGCCCCATTGGTGTGGGCCAGCATCTCACTGATTTTAGGCAAAGGAAATTGGTCGACTAGGATATTTTTGTTAAGATCGCGAAGATCCACACATAAACGGAGCTTACCATTGGACTTCTTTACGACGACCAATGGCGAAACCCACTCAGCCGACTCCACAGGTTCAATGATACCAGACTCCTGCAGCCTAATAAGTTCAGCTTCCACTTCGCCTATGATGGAAAAAGGGATGTTCCTAGATTTATGTATACAAGGGATAGCATTATCTTTGAGTTTAATCTCGTGGACGAACCCTTTCAGTTTACCAATATCCTCCGTGAATACATGGGGATACCTCTTTACAATCATGTCCTTGTAATCCTCTTCTGTTTGCAGAGAAAGTACGGGATCAGGGCTGTTAGGGTCAAGAATTATCCCCAATTCCCCTTGATCGATCCATCCCAAAACAGAAGGACCTACCGCAGAGACATATAGTTTTCCGAACATTTGTCGTGTTTTAAATTGGAACTGCAGTTCCCTGAAGCCTAAAATTTCAATGGGTTCCCCAGTGAATGTTTTGGGAGAAATGTCTGGGTTGAGTAAATGGCTACCAATAACCGGAATGAATTTATCTAACCACACATTCTTATTCACAATCGTATAAGGAGATCCCGAATCTGCAACAATTGAAATCTCCACCCCTCCTATGTTTAAATGACACATGGGTTTCCTACCTTTACACAACATATTATCTTCAACTTGTAACACAAATAAATTCATGTCATCATCATCCGACGAATATTCATACTCTTGTTCCTCAGGTACAACTAGTTTTACCTTTCTTCCACCCCTTTGTTTCCTCTGACACATTGCCAGCAAATGACCAACCAACCCACATCTTGCACATTTCTGTTTTAGTGCAGGACACAATTTATCATTTGCCAAATGTATCTACTGCCACATCTAAAACACTTCCTATCATCAGTCAATTTTGACTTTGTGTTGGTGTCTTTCACCTGCCAGGAGTTTGTACGCTGTTTATTATGTGGATATTTCGAACTTGAGATTTTAGCATTCGTAGATTTGTCCTCGGTAATTGCCTTTTCTTCGGACAATACTGCTTTCGCGCATCTGCCTGTTAACTCTGTGCATTTGACAATTTCAATGACTTCCTCAAGAGGCAACTCCCCCTTAGCCCACAGTTTCTCCTGGATGTTCTTACTGGCAGCTCGCATGACAATTTGGTCGCGAATAAATTCATCGTGCAATGCGCCAAACCGGCACGTGAGTGCTAAATTCTTTAATGCAGCCACAAAGTCTTCCACCGACTCTTCTGGACACTGCTTACGTTTGAAAAACTTGTATCTGTTCACAGAAACTGAAATTGTGGGTTTGAAGTACAGGGATAAATCTTCCATTGCAATCATGTAGACATCTCCCTCCCTAGGCTTTTTGTTGATGTGATTGTAGATCTTCATCGCTTTTGCACCTAAACAGTGGAGAAGAATTTTTTTTTTCTCTCAGGAGTGAGTTCCTTTTCATCCTCGAATGTTGAGATATAGTTCTCAAAATATTCTCGCCATTCCTCCCATTTGAGAGAGTCATCCCCTGTAGACGGAATGAAAGGCTGTGGCGGAGAAAGGTTCCATATGTTACCTGACGCCATAATAAGGATGTCGTAAGAAATGCAGTTAGAGAAATGTCACAAGTAACTATTATTCCCTTTATTTTAAATAGTTGGGCAGCAAACTGGAGATTAGAGGTGTGCGTGTCACCGATACAGGAAACACACGTTGGCAATTCACGTGGGGACTTACTAGGCAATACTGACTAAAGGTGTGCGTGTCACTGGTACAGAGAACGCACGTTGGCTGTGTTGCGCAGAAGTACCAAAATGTATTTCACTTTGAATAAATAGTGTCTGAGGATCAGACACACGTAGCCCCTACGTGATGTATCTTGCCTAATATATTTTTTTTTATAGTATGAGGTGTGCGTGCCACCGGTCTGGAGAACGCACGTGGATTATGCTTTTCACACAATTCTATTCACGCAATACACCGATGAATTGTAGAAGGTGTGTGTGTCACCGATATGCTAATCGCACACAACACTGTACTTTTAATTATGTCAGATGCCCCAATCAAATATGGCTGCCAAAACGTGCGTTCTAATGACGTCACGCCGTAATTTGAGGCTCTCTGACTGGAATTCCTCATCCGCCGCTTGGCGGGAAAGCGCTGGTCAATTTCCTTCTCTGACGCTGCACCTCCCCAAAGTTCCTTTTTTTTCCCTCGCCTCTACGCGATGAAGCAGCCACACAAAAGCGCAGATCTCACCGTATTATGCTCCTAACGGTGTAACTTGCATTCAGCTGGGCTCCCAAGCGTGCCTCTTCTCCTCGACGCTCCGGTCCTGAAGGATGCTGCTCACGGATTCCGATTTCGACACACCGGCATACTTCGCTCTTCTTGTCGAAAATCCAGCAGACTTGCAGATGGCAGCACGAATTTGAGCCCCTCACACTGAGACTGCAGGGCGGCCCTCGCAGGATTGAATCCGAGGTAACCTGCAGCAATCCGCTCGTAGGTTCGTTATGGTGTCAGTGGCTCCTCGTCGCCAAATTTGTAGAGACTGACCCAACACAGTAGGTAGGTTTGGAGTTCTTTATTACTTTCTTCCACTAACACCAGAGGGCACGTCCTCGCAGGAGTACAAGGTCTCGGCAACTGTCACCCCAACCGACACCCATGCCCAAGGTTCTACCATGGAACCATAGGACGTCATAGAACACTTGGGCATGGGCACGCGGCAGGGGAAGCAGCGCGAGGCCAGCGAAGGACAACAGGCAAAGCGGAGCAACACAATATACAATTTCAGTAATACAACATAACAGTTCATTTATGCAGAAACAAATTATGCTGAGTGGACCACTGTAACATGGCGGCCAACCCGGCATTACATTTTTGAAGTTCTCTGTCATTGGCCTACTAGTTTGGCAGGTTCTTAGTCTGACAGTTCATGTCTCCTATTTGCTGCTTTGGTATGCTGCCACGCTCAATCACTTTCCTGTGCGTGAATGCCCCAGCGACTCAAAACTACTGGACACCTCATATCTAAAATCTCTTTCCTTACAGGATTCTGCCAACCGCCAAACTGGCAGCATGAGGTAGTGAGTGTCACACAGGAGTAGTGCACAGAGACCTCGCGCTAATGGGCAAACCAAATGGAGAAAGGGGGTGAATATAAAAGCAAACAATCTAATTAGCAGATTTACAATCTGCAACTCAGCAGAAATAATCAGGTTTTCCAAGAATAAGAAATGTGCCAAACCCTTCCAACTGCTGCCGGAAGTTTTCAATAGGGCAAACAGATTGTGATGTCATCCACCTCCCAGCCTATCAAAAGACACCTTTCGATTCGAGAGAAGCCTAACAGGCCAGGCTTTGATGCATGGGCAGAGCCATAGATCAGGGTAATTGCAATACCATATCTGTTCGTGAGGGTGACATGGCCTAGCTGCTTAGTGAAACTCTCCAAGCAGTCTTTCGACAGCCATCCAGTAAGGAGAGGGACACACAGCACCGTAAGTATAAGAATAAAAATGTTAAACAGTGATGGATGGCAATGATTGGATTGATCTGTATCACTGATAATTAGTTTGGGAGTATTCCATACCATCGATTTAAGCTCATTTGTGCTATTACAGAAGGGACCAGACAAATGCAAATCACCCTTGATTCTGCCCAAACTCCTTGGCCACGTCCCCTATGAACAACCTTATACTTGGCCATCAGTGAGGTACGGCTTGATTACATGTGGCACAGCAAGCAAGGGACCTGCCGCTTAGGGCAATACCCTAAGGTAGCAAAAAAATGATGGATGTCAATGTTTGGCCCAAAAAGACTAAAGCATATCCGTGGTTACTTGTGTTCCTGCATAGAGGAAATGTTGTCTAGCAGTTCAGACAGGACCTCCTGTTACGAGGCTTTGCCTTGACTAATTTTCAAATGTTTATGTCATCTTTGTATGTGTTGAGGGACCAAAAAATCTATGAACTGCCATGCAACCCCCAGTAATTACCAGTAGCTAAGATTAATTTAAGCATTCCACCCATCACTCTTTTCTCAGGGACTGATAATGGGCTCTTCCTCATGAAGTGTGAGCAAAGTCAAAACATTACTGAAATACTGCAGGGTTTGTTGCATGATGTGTTGAGTATCTTGGGTTCAGTGCTGGAAAGCAAGGCGTTGTGCCAGATCAGGGTGACAGCACCTATTTCTGGGCGAGATCTGGGCTCCTGCCGACCCAAGGAAATATGCTGAATTTGTCCTGGTGTCATTTTCCAACACCGGGACGTAATTCAGCAGCACCCACACATTGTCTACATTTTGTTCTGAGCAGCAACACGCAGGCAGTGAGGGGGCTTTCTAATTTTTCTTCCAGCTGGGCACAAACATAGGCCTGATTTAAAGGGCCATCAGTCTTTCTTTTGTTCAAGTATCATGCTGGCTGGGAGCCATCTGGAGCCTAACACCTAGATGCCAATGCAATGGAAGGAACCAAAGGCACATAGCTTATAACTCACAAAAACGTTTGAGAAACTATGATTTGGAAGCAGGTTTTTGACTTTGTTCAACCTCCCGATGTAAGAGATGTGCATGCAATGTAAGACTACAAGATTTATCTGTGTGTAAGAGTTATGTCACTAATAACGATTTAAATAGCACCTACTAATTTTATTTTATTTAGTTTTTTCATAGTGCTACTCATCCCCTTAGGGTGTCAGAGTGCTTTACATCACACACAGAGACACAATAAATCATACAAGTGGGCAAATCAATGTACAGGAATTTTACTTAAGACAATGAGGCTTATAAAGAGTAGGAATCACATATCGTCCATGTTTGTAGTCATGATATGCTAGGAGTGAATGGTTGGGAGAAACACAAAGTCGGTATATGATACGCAACACAGTGATTGGGGTTGTCCGAACTAACAAGACTTTATTCATTCCTAGAGGAGCCCTTCTTTGCAATCTTAGAATAACAACAGATTGAGAAAAAAACCAATATGGATCTAAATCCATGACTTCCAGTTTGCATGCAGCTCGTTGATGCCGTGAATAGATCACCCTGCTATATTGGAAGGATTACAACGTATGAAATGGAAGCAACAAAATTATGTCTTAGCTACCTGCATAAAATACAAATTTGTGATCAGTATGTTACATCATGTGCTTTGCATCAGGCACATTAACCCTCTATTATACTTTATGAGTCAAAATTGTGATTGGACAAAACACTGAACTCTCAAAGAACTGCATTTACCACCAGAGTTATCTTACCACTGTTATAATTACCTCTTAATTCTGGGCACACAAAGATCTCTGAAGCAGGTGTTTTAACCCTGTAAGATACTTAAAATGCAGCCACTTTGTGACCAATTAAGTAAGCTGGAACAGATTTACTGTCGCATTTGTCCTTGTTGCCAATTTCATTGCAGCAGATTTTTTAAATTAATGTACAAATTGACTGTCAGACTCTGCTTATCAAGCTCCGCCCTTGGTGAATCCACCCCCTTTCCTCTACCAAACCTTGACCCTCAATTTATGGGTTCCTAGAGTGATTTTTTACATTTCCAGCACTGGTTGGGTCTTTGACAGGGAACTAGAATTGGGGCTATGGATTGGAAAGTAGGCTAATTGAGTTAAGAATCTATTGAACATCACTGCCCTTGGAGCACTAGGTGTCCATATAAAAGATCTATTGATGATGAGGGAGTCAAAGGGCTGAAGGGCATGGGGCAGTGAAAATGTAAGGTTGTGCTCACATGTATTAAGAGATAGAATGTGAAATATACAAAAGGGAACAGATTCAATGTTATAAGGAAACGAGAGACAGGTGTAATCTTGTGTACACATCTGTGATCCTTCCGGAGTGACAAGCAACTGTGAGGCCAACCTTAGCTCAGGAAAATGGTACTTGTTCCCACAAAGCAGCAGTTCAATGTCTTATTTGGGCTGGGCAAGTGTTAGCACATCTGGGCAAGTGGCTAAGTTACTGATCATTGCTCCTGAGTTCTAATGCTTGCATTGCGACTTGATCACATTGTTTGCTTCTGTGTCGTTTTTTCATTCCCGTCTGCATCTGTTTTAATCTCCGCTCTCTGTATGAAGCGCTTTATAAACAACTAGGCTTCTGCAATCCCAGAGAAGCACTGTAAAGGAGTGGAACATCCATGCGGTTGTTTGTCAGCGGTGACAGGACTCCACCCTCCAAAACAGTAAGCTCAAAGTGCACTGATAACGTATTCACATTAATATGTATTGAACCAGTGAAATCAACAATTAATCAATATTGCGCTTATTTCCTATGTTATTTGTCAAGAGGAGTGGTGGGAGTTTTCTTTGTCGACTTTGTACTTCTTTGAATGTAGTGGAGCCCTTCCCCCCTTCGTCTTTGTATATTTTTATGGTGGTTAGTATTGCATTATCTCAATATACCCCAGTACCATTCTTATGTTCTTTGTGCTTCTAGTGTGATTTACTTCCTCCCATTGCATTGCATGCATGGCCATTGCACTGATTTATAGTCCAATGGACCTCAGGTGGGGTACAAAGCAAATGGTACACCAAAAAATGCAAATTGAAGGCTGGGTCGCAAAGCAATTATTACATTGAAAAATGTAAAATGAAGGCTGGGTCCCATAGCAAACTATAATTTTGTAGGATTCGCAGTATCCTATTACATTAATATTTATGGAGCAGGATTCCTTTTGCAAATCTTAATGTAAGGAGATGAATCCAGAGATGAATGTCTGGAAAGGACAGCGGAACTCCATCCTGCATTTATATTTGCTGAGGGAACAAGGTATAAAATCAGAAGTAGTCATTTTGTGGATGGCAATGGCGTAGCATGCAGCTGTCTATTGGAAGGATAAGGGGACACTGCTTTCACTCTCTCTTCTTGTGTATCTCGATGAGTAGTAAAATGCACATTGAAAGAATTAATTCACTATGTGCCTACGGTACATTAAACCATTGCCAATTTGCAGCCACCAAGCTAGTGATTTTGCGAATCGCTGGCTTTTGCAACTGTAAAACCACTCCGCCCTTTGGCTCTTAGTTCGGCAATAAAATTATATTTTTTGGAGCTACACCAGGTTTAGCAGCTAAAAATCATGCAGAAAAGTGAGGGGCATATTTAACAAATAATCACGCAGCGCAGCAAGTCACTTTGCTGCTCTGGGCTTCGTGATAGGGAAAGGGCAGCAATGCGCTGTACTTAACAATATACGGTGCATTTCTGTCATTTCCCAGCACTTGAACATAATGTGTTGCCTAGCACCAACGCAGGAACCCTTGTACCATGGTGCTTGCATTGTAAGCAGGATTTATTTTTGTGCAGGAAGAGACACCTTCCTGAACAAATTTTTTTCTATGTGTGCTGCAGAATGCGTTGCGTTACTCTAGATTATCAAGCCACGTAAGGCCACGCAAGGTTTGAGAAATCAAACTTGACAGTTGTGTCGCTCTTGCGCCCCGTTGCGTGGTGCAAGGGCGACACAACTCTTTCATAAAGATGCCTGTTAATGTGTTTTAAAACGATGGCAAAATGTTCACATTTTGGTACGATGTGATATAGACAACATATAAATATAATTTCATGATGTAAATGTAAAAACGTGTGGAGAGAATGTTTCACGAGGAAGGTTCTCCAGCTGAGTCTCTCCAGGCATCTGGAACGGGCACAGGTTCTTTGCTTGCTTCAGCCTTGCTGGCAGAGGAGTGTTGCTCTGGGCTCCAAGCTCAGTCTATGTTTTTTCACCTCTGGGGCCCGGGGTTTAATCCAGCTTAATCCAACTACAAATTGTTGTCTTGAGAAATTCGCAAGCTGCCTTTTGCAATCTGGTTCAAATTTTTTAGTGGACATAATTTTCGCGAAGATTTACAATCTTGTTTACCAGTGATGTTTTTATATTATGGTTTTGTAATAGGGAACCAAGTCTTCCTGATTGTTCTAGCCCTTTGCAAAATGAGTTCATGCAGGCGCGTGCAGATGATTGGGAAAATTGGTGCGGGGATGGAAAGAACGTAAAGTGTCCTAGAGGGAGTTGAACATCGAGTCAAAATATTAATAGCACATTTGCATTTTTTTATATTTAGTTATAAAACCTACTTCAGAGTTCCTGTTTGGATCTCCGTGGATATAAAGTAAATCAAATTTTATGGATTAAAAAATAGAAGTGCATGTATTGGGCAGGTTACATAAACAGCCTGGCCCAGATTCACAGAGTCCTTGAGTTGCCATTGCGTCATGGAAGGTAGAGCAAGGGCTGAAACCAGATTTACCTTGCGTGGCTTAGTAGTTCAGTTCAATAGAAACTTTATTCCGTCTTTTACAACCATAAAAGTATATACAATTATTAACATATCATTCAATAAAATATAAAAAATTTAAAAATCATCTATACACATTCTTGGAGCCAATATCTCTCATGGCTTTTTTGAAATTAAAAGAAAAAGAAGGATTTAAAAATTTCTAAAACTCACAAATTCATTTTAACCTCCTCAAACATCGTGTGTTTTTATCCACGTAGCTTCTACCCTTTTGTGGCACATTCTCCTCATGCACATAACACCTAATCATCTCAATTCTCAATGCATTTAAGGTAGTCTTTAACTTTTTTATATATTTTCCCACGGCACAAGCTATGTCTAAATTAATCATTTCCACTAAAAGGTTTACTGCTTGTGTCCTATTTTTAATGTCATACTTTTTAAATATCGGACATAAAAGCTCCCTTCGAATCTCTAAAAACTTCTGACAATCCAATAAAATATGTATGATATCACATTTTGTTCCTAAGGTGCAGGTACATTTTCCTTTAATATTTATCATGGAATTTTTTACCCCTTTGTTCGCATAACATGGGTTTACTCCAATTCATAGCCTTAACACTTCTTGCCTTAACGGGCAGCTGGGTAGCCTGTCAATATAGGGGAAGTGTAGTTCCTTTTGCCACGCTGTGGCCATATGGAGAACTGAGCTTTTCCTCAAGAGGTAATCTTGGTCCTGTACTCGAGATGTTTCTTTTCCCAGGATCCTAAGTTCCCTCTTGTCTATCTTGAGGTGAAGAGACAGGGGGCACAGCTTAAGCTTTAACATACTACATGCTTTATTGACGATGTCTCTGGTCTCTTTAGCCCAATTTAACTCACTATTTACAATTTCATTCCTACACCATTGTTGCGTGGCTTAGTAAATCTGGAGTAACGCAAGTTAGCGCAAATCGCTGCCTTGCATTACTCTGCCCTGGGAAGGCATTCCATGGGTGGAGCATAGGTGTTCCCACAATTCCTCCCATGGATTCTGGCGCATTTCCAGATTTACTAACAATAGTAAACCTGGTTATGCGTCAAAATGGAGCGCTATCCTAACAGAGATGTAACGTGGAGAAATATGTGTTTTTCTCCTCCTTATTTCCTCTTTCTACGTGCGCTGCAGAAAGAGGAAATGCTTCTGAGGTTTGATTTTATGCAGGATGGTGTCCCTTCCTGCACAAAAACAATCATGCCTGTAACACAGGCACCCTTCCGCTATGACCCAAGGGTGCCTGCGTTGGCACTAGGCGGCACATAGTTCACCAGAGCAGAGAGAGAGAGAGAGCAGGAATACGCCATATCTAAAAACATGAGCAGGTAAGCGCGCCTACAAGGGATTTAGTTCAGAGAAAAATGTTTTTATATATATGGGGTAAGTTCTATGTAACTAACTTATTGTCAACTAAAAAACAAGCATTTGCAATGCAATAGGTCTAGCATTCACGCGAGTTTGAGCTATTGGAATTGTAAATGACAATGCCTTTTATTTATGTTTTGGGTTTTAAAACATAAATAAAAGGCATTGTCATTTACAATACTAATAGCTTAAACTCTCGCAAATGTGAGACCTATTGCATTGCAATTAAGGGCGTTCTCAACCACTTGTTAGAATGTAAATATCAGAGGAAGAGACCGGCCTGCGACGTCTGCAAAGAAGTGATAAATAGTGCAGTGAAGAAGATGTGTAAGTGTTGTAAATTACACAGACACAAAGTGTGAAGTGAGAGTTACACATGATCCGAGCTATAAACACTAACAAAGCGCTCCAACACATTTCGCTCTGTGATTACACTGTCGCGGCTCAGGAGGAAGAGCGGGGGGGGGCTATTTCCTGCCCTCTCCGTGATTTGAGTGTGCAGTGTGGCATTGTGTAATGTCATTGCTATCTTTGGCCTAATAAAAAATACTCCAGCTGTAGTAGGGCCGTGGCTTCACCTCCTGCTGCAGGGCGGGCTGTGCTTTATGGCAGGCATGGAGGGAGGGAGGGATGGTCTTGGCTGCAGCTCCGGCCTCATACAGTGCCCCTGCTATTACTAGTGAGCGAGAGGCGCTGAGGTGGTATTGATATTAGTGGTGGTGGTATTGGTATTGGTAGTGGTACTGGTATTGGTGGTGGTGGTATTGGTGGTGGTACTGGTATTGGTGGTATGGTGGTATTGGTGATGGTGGTGGTAATGGTATTGGTGGTATTGGTGGTATTGGTGGTGCTGGTATTGGTGGTGGTGGTATTGGTGGTGGTGGCATTGGTGGTATTGGTGGTAGTGATATTGGTGGAGGTGGTGGTATTGGTGGTATTGGTGGTGGTACTGGCATTGGTGGTGGTGGTATTGGTGGTGGCGGTATTGGTGGTATTGGTGGTGGTGGTATTGTATTGGTGGTGGTATTGGTATTGTTGGTGGTGGTGGTATTGGTGGTGGTAGTGGTGGTGATATTGGTGGTGGTATTGGTGGTGGTGGTATTGGTCGTATTAGTGGTGGTACTGGTGGTGGTATTGTTGGTGGTATTGGTGGTTTTGGTATTGGTGGTGGTATTGGTGGTGGTGGTATTGGTGGTGGTAGTGTTGGTGGTATTGGTGGTGCTATTGGTGGTGGTGGTGGTAGTGGTATTGGTCGTATTAGTGGTGGTACTGGTGGTGGTATTGTTGGTGGTATTGGTGGTTTTGGTATTGTTGGTGGTATTGGTGGTGGTGGTATTGGTGGTGGTATTGGTGGTGCTATTGGTGGTGGTGGTGGCATTGGTGGTATTAGTGGTGGTATTGGTGGTGGTATTGGTGGTGATGGTGGTATTGGTGGTGGTATTAGTGGTGATGGTATTGGTGGTGGTATTGGTGGCGGTGGTATTGGTGATATTGGTGGTGGTGCTTTTGGTGATGGTGGTGGTATTGGTGGTGGTGGTATTGGTGGTGGTATTGGTGGTGATGGTATTAGTGGTGGAGGTGGTATTGGTGGTGGTGGTATTGGTGGTGGTATTGGTGGTGGTGGTATTGGCGGTGTTATTGGTATTTGCGGTGGTATTGGATTGGTGGTGGTGGTATTGGTGGTGGAGTTGGTATTGGTGGTATTGGTGGTGGTATTGGTGGTGGTATTGGTACTGGTGGTGGTGGTATTGGTGGTGGTGGTATTGTTGGTTTTGGTATTGGTGGTGGTATTGGTGGTCGTGGTATTGGTGGTGGTGGTATTGGTTGTGGTATTGGTGGTATTAGTGGTGGTATTGGTGGTGGTGGTACTGGTGGTGGTGGTATTGGTGGTGGTGGTATTAGTATTGGTGGTATTGGTGGTGGTATTGGTGGTGGTATTGGTGGTGGTGGTATTGGTGGTATTGGAGGTGGTATTGGTGGTGGTGGTATTGGTATTGGTGGTGGTGGTATTGGATTGGGTGTGGTGGTATTGGTGGTGGTGGTGGTATTGGTGGTGGTATTGCTATTGGTACTGGTGGTGGTGGTATTGGTAGTGGTGGTGGTATTGTTGGTTTTGGTATTGGTGGTGGTATTGATGGTGGTGGTATTGGTGGTATTGATGGTGGTGGTATTGGTGGTGGCATTGGTGGTGGTACTGGTGGTGGTATTGGTGGTTTTGGTATTGTTGGTGGTATTGGTGGTGGTATTCGTGGTGGTGGTATTGGTGGTGGTATTGGTGGTGGTATTGGTGGTGGTGGCATTGGTGGTATTAGTGGTGGTATTGGTGGTGGTATTGGTGATGGTGGTATTGGTGGTGGTGGTGGTATTGGTGGTGGTGCTTTTGGTGATGGTGGTAGTATTGGTGGTGGTATTGGTGGTGGTGGTATTAGTGGTGGAGGTGGTATTGGTGGTGGTGGTATTGCTGGTGGTATTGGTGGTGGTGGTGTTGCTGGTGGTGGTATTGGTGGTATTGGCGGTATTGGCGGTGTTATTGGTATTTGCGGTGGTATTGGTGGTGGTGGTAAAGGATTGGTGGTGGTGGTATTGGTGGTGGTGGTGGTATTGGTGGTGGTGGTATTGGTGGTGGTGGTATTGGAGGTGGTATTGGTATTGGTGGTGGTATTGGTATTGGTGGTGGTATTGGTGGTGGTATCGGTATTGGTACTGGTGGTGGTATTGGTGGTGGTATTGTTGGTTTTAGTATTGGTGGTGGTGGTATTGGTGGTATTAGTGGTGGTATTGGTGGTGGTACTGGTGGTGATGGTGGTATTGGTGGTGGTATAGGTGGTGGTGGTAATAGTGGTATTGGTGGTATTGGTGGTGGTGGTATTGGTGGTGGTGGTATTGGAGGTGGTATTGGTGGTGGAGGTATTGGTATTGGTGGTGGTGGTATTGGCATTGGTGGTGGTGGTATTGGATTGGAGGTGGTGGTATTGGTGGTGTTGGTACTGGTGGTGGTGGTATTGGTGGTGGTGGTATTGGTGGTGGTATTGGTGGTGGTATTGGTGGTACAACAACACAAAATTGGCAACCAGCCAGAGGACAGAATTAATGGGTGCTCAACAGTGGTATAGGGCTAGTCTTCAATGCAAAAGTATCGGTGCTCCAAGAGAAGAGAGATCGGCTGCCAATTCCACCCCAATAGTCCCTCCAAAGAAGGGAGTACCATAACAATACAATTCCTCCCTGAGCACTCAATATGTAAATAATAAGTCCATCAGTGACAGAGTCTCTTATTGTACTTGTTCCACTTTATTTCCTGTTCGAGTACTCAGTGTCCGATGTTCCAGAGTACAATGATATTCAGTGTACAGTTTCCAAACTAGAAGACATGTGTCAAAACAATATTCAACAGCCAACACGTGTTTCGTCGTGTGTTTTTGCACACATTGACTTCTTCAGGGCTGTAATTTCAAAAAGTAAAAAATATTACCACAAAAAAGCTCCTATTTCGATAACAGAATAAACAACGCACCCTTGTGTGATGCACACAGAATATCCACCACTAGAGGGATAGCACAATTTGTGAAAACGAGAAATTATCAGCAGAACCATCTACCTTGTCACGTAAGTACCAAAGAAAGTAAAGCGAACCATAGCAATAACGGAGGGGAAGAGGAACAAAGTCAGTCCATATTACTCAACTGAAAAAGAGAAAGAATAAAGTATCCCACCACCAGCACCCAAATATAAAGGTCTGTGCGTACGTCAAAATTGTAGTAAGTGAAGTGTTTAGGGAGTTGAAGAACTAAAGGTAGACAGAGATGTATATAATAATAACAACCTGATTCTGTAACGGATTCTTTCTCACAGTTAATTCAGCAGTATTTACAAACCACCAGTTGTACCTTGTACACTAGTAGCTTGTGAGTGTAAACAAAACAATATTAAGTAACCGAAATTGACGGACACATATAATTTGCCTAAACATAAACTTCAGTATGTCAATCACCTGATGGCCCCCTATTGTAAGCTTCAGGGGCAAATCCAAGTGCCAAATGGCCCAGTATATATCCAAGTGTGTATCACAGCATCAAGAACTAAAAGTAAAAAAGACAAATGCGTGCCCTCAATACTTGACGCATAAAGACCTTATTCACAAGATTTAAGTCACATTACCCTCAATATATAAATGAATACACTGCGCTCACCTGAAGCCCCCCTGTAAAGGACTTCCAAAGTAGTTCCCAAGTTGTAGAGCAAACGATAGTGTTAACATATCATTCCTGGTCAAATCATGAGTCCATGATCTGGAAGGTAAGAAAGTAACACACCCTCAAAAACTATCTCCACAGCTATACATATTCAGTTAAACTGTACTAATATAGTCAAGACCCCCTTATATTGAATCCATATGAGTTTACAAAAATCCGTTTCACCCAAAGTTCAGTACCTTCACCTTATGTTTGATTTTCAGCATGTCCGCTATCTCCGTAATCGGTAAGAGATAAAACGCTGGCCGGCACGTAACAGTAAGTTGTATTGTCAAAACTCAAGCCCGATAATACCTGGAAAATCATGGCGCTCGTGTCTGCCGAGCGTTCTTACTATATGCAACCATATGAGTGCAGTAACCCAACTAGTGCAGTCAAAATACGGCATGCTCCATGCTCCCTCAAAGCGCACTCAAGCCCAATAATACCTGGAAAATCATATCACTCGTGTCTGCCGAGCGGGCTTATAATACGCAACCAAATGAGCGCAGAAACCCAACTAGAACAATCAAATACGACATGCCCCTTGCACCCTCAAGTGTACTTACTGCAACGTAGATGTTGTAGCCGGGAAGTATTCCGTATGGCGTGCACCATCGGCGCCATGTTCCCCGCTCCCTAAATACACCAACTATCAAGCACGTGATCGTTCGGCACAAGTAAAACGGACGCTATCTATGAGAACCTAGATAACTAAGGTTTCATATATATACATACACATATTCATCCAACCGCCAACTCTGTGTCAATTCTAGGAGCAAAATAACCATATTACAGCATATAAGTTAGAAACTATTGTCAGAAAACTGTCAATCGCAGGAACAAGCATGTGATCGTTCTGCATCGATAGAACAGAGACGCCATCTTGGAGTGTCTACATCAACCAATTCACACTTTAGTAATAATCCATACTTACTCTTACCGTTTAAAAAGAATATAAATATAACACTAAATTTCTGAGTACTTCAACTTATACAGTAGTCTGTGTCCTTCACATGAAAATATATGTTTTTAATTGGACACAAAAAAGTTCCATACTATAAATATATGTACGACCACACATAGCTAGATGCAAGTGCACTGCTGTAACAAATCTACTATTTAGTTTCAAATAAGTTCCCACATATCATGACAGTCAGGGCCATCGCGGGATATTAGTCCGATCGGAGTAAATACACTCCTATATTTTTCACAGGTCCATGATCGTCGGTGCGGTCACGGGAAATATTCAAATCAGAGTAATACGCTCCAGTAATATACCCAATCTTAATCCATGAGCATCACTCCCGATAGGGTAATCGGGAGTGAACACATTTTCAGCAAGGGGTAACTGAAAATTCCTCGCAGGACAATACAGAACAGTATTATAACTACGGCCCTTGTTTCCAATACACTATATGGATAGTCAAACAGACAGAACATTGATAGTAAGAAGAAAAAGAATAGTAAAGGAACACCAGTGTGAATAAAAAATATCCTAGTGTGCTACTAACAGTAGTATTCACCACTATTACCTGTAAAAGAACTAAAAGACCAAAATCCATAATATATATCCACAGTAGTTATCTACTGAATGTCAACAGATCGTTACATACAGTCCGGACATACATGTACATATTGCCAAGTCATTCCTTTTTTGACATCTAAGAGACTCCTATTTCTTCTCAATACATTGTTGACATCTAAGAGACATTTGTCTCTTCTCAATTCTTAGTACAATAAAATCATAACATCAATTTGAAAGTACTGGAATCAATCACAATCATGTATGCAGATTACAATCTCATACCTCAAAGCCCATACATTTGCCATGTTTTTCGGTATCCCAGTTAGTGGTTTCATTGTCCCAGAAAATACTGCAATTCATTATCCACATTTATTCCTAGCTCCACAGCCTTCAATTTCATTATCCACATTGCTTCCCTACGCCTCAACTGGAGCTCTCTATTCCCACCCCACACATCAGATTTTATATGGTCAATACCATTGAAGCTAAATTTATGGGTGTGCATTCCTGAATCTACATCCATGGTGTGGGAGACAATCGGGTATTTGGTATCATTATTTTTCAATGCTCTAAAATGTTCTGCAATTCACTCTTGCAAGCATCTGATTGTGCTCCCAACATATATTTTCTTACAGGTACAGATAATAACATAAACCACGAATTTTGTGTCACAATTGATAAACATAGGTATAGTGTGGTCACCCGTAATATTGTATTTAAATTGGGTCACTCTGTCAACTGCCCACCTTCATGTACTACACCGTCCACACTTATGGAACCCTTTAGTATGGTCACTTAACCAGTTACTGCGTCTTGAAGGTCGTGGATAACTAGGACTCATTATGTTAGCAAGAGTCTGTCCTCTCCTAAAAGTCAAGTCTGGTGTAGCAGAAATAAATGGTACAAGACATTTGTGTTTATGTAGTGCACGGTATAACTTGTTGGTCTCTGAGTTGAAATTCGTGACCAGTCTAACGCTACTTGTCATTTTCGGTTTTGTCTTCTTTAGGGCTGGCTTCAATGTACTCTCCCTTTTCAATTTGCGTGCTTTTCGAGCCACGTCCTCAGTAGTCTGTTTCTTATAACCCCTGAGTAAAAATCTCTGCTTCATATCCCCAATAGTGTCTTCAAATTCCATATCCTCTGAACAATTCCTGCGCGCCCTCACCATTTCCCCATAAGGGATAGAATCGATCTGACATTTTGGGTGACAACTCTCAGCAGGGAGTATAGCATTGCAAGATGTGCTTTTCCTATGCATTCTTCTGCAAATCTTATCCTCTGATACATAAAGTTCAACGTCTAGGAAGATAATACGTGTGGTATCAAAATGTGTGGTAAATCTTAGATTGTAATCATTGCCATTCAGATACAAAAAGAACTCCTCCAGCTCACATATCTAACCTGTCCAGAGTAAGAAACAATCGTCAATATACCTTCCCCAATAATATATCTTGTCAATCCATTGTCCACCTCTAGGGCCCCAGATCCACTCTGCCTCAAACCATACCATAAAAAGATTAGCAAAAGACGGAGCACATCTGGAACCCATAGCAGTCCCCAGTATCTGTCTGCACCATCTGTTGTTAAACAAAAATACATTATTTTCTAGAATCAATCGGGTCATGTCAAGTAACATTTCAGAATGTTCAAAATATTCCACAGGTCTTCTGTTCAAAAAGGATCTTAAGTCCAGGATCCCCAGATCATGATGAATGTTAGCATAAAGAGTTATCACATCTAAAGTCACAAGTATCATCCCTGGTTCCCATGTGACCTCATTTAATAAATTCAAAATATGCTTTGTGTCTTGTATATAAGACGGCAAGTTAGCCACATATGGTCTAAGAAACGTGTCTACAAATTGCGAAAGTCTTTCTCTGGGTCCCCCTATTCCCGATACAATCGATCTACCCGGTGGTCTAGTAGGGTTTTTATGAATCTTAGGGAGGGTGTATAAGCAGGGGAATCTCAGGCGGTCCACCAACAAGTAGAGGTACTCATCATGACTCATCAATCCTCTATCATACCACTGTTTAAGTTCCTTATTAATCTTACTCGTTAGGGACTGTATCGGATTCCTGTCTAGTCTTTCATAGTAAATAGTATTGTTCAACTGTGACATGATCTCATCGTCATAATCAGTCTTGTTCATAAGGATGATGTTCCCTCCTTTATCAGCTACCCGTATTATTTTATCTTCATTATCCCTTAGAATTTTCAGAGCCTGTCTCTCTTGGGTAATTAAGTTGTCACACCAGGAGTATAGTCCCCTGTTCCTTTTCCCTTCAATTATTTTATCTATCTCTTGATTCATAGCTTTATAAAAGACATCTATGTTGTTACCTGGGGTCAACTGGGGAGTCCATTTCGATTTGTTCTTAAGTCCACTCTCCCTAGTCCAGTCCATACTTAATTCCAAGTCCTCTAACAGCTTAGCCATAGTCATAGGGTCATTCTACGTCAATGAAAGCAATGTCTTGGTGTCATAGACATCCTGTATTGTCAATTCTCCAGTAGTAATCGTTATATTACAGTGAGATTCTCTAATTGGATTTGCATCAAAAAACTTTTTTAACTTCAGCAATCGTACAAATTTATACAAATCAACTTTGGTTGAAAACCAATCACAACTCGTAACTGGGCAAAATCCCAAACCTCTTTTCAACAATGTGGTCATTTCTGGTGTTAACCCAAAATCAGATAAATTAATTACATCAATTTGGTTCAGATTCTCAGTATCTCTTAATTCTATTGCTTCTTCCAGGAGCGTGTCCTCGTGCCCCTTCTTTCTTTTGCAAGCTCCCTGTCCTCTTGTTCCTCTCCTTGTCTTTGTGCCTCTATTTCTCTGCATCTCGTGCCCATATCCCGATTGCCCATCCTGATCTGGCGTATCTCTTTTAAAAAACTATTCTCAATAGCCTGGTTAGATGGGCCTTCTCCCGGGTCTTCGCTCTTAATGCTTGAAATATTACTGGATGAGGTACTCGCCTCACTAGTCACTGTAGAGTCCTCCTTTCTCCCTGTAGACAAATCTTTACTGACCAGATGATCAAAACGCTTAACAAACGTAAAGATGCGCCAGTTCTTATAATCTATCTCATCACGTTTGAGTTTTCTGGCCTTTCTCAGCTTTAGCTCATCCTGTAACTTATTCAACACTTCTTCTAGAATAGTATAATTTTTTTCTGTAGTTACTGGTAAGTTCAGAGCTTTAATTTCATCTTCCAAGGCCTGAATCTCTTGTAATAATTTTAAGATCTTCCTATCTGCATTTTCAATCAAGATATTCATTAGACTTCTCGAACTTTTGGTAAGCTCCTTTTCCCACTGTATCAATAAATCTGGTTCTAAGCCATCGTAGGTCGGTATAATCTGTGACCGAAGGCCACGAGGAATCCTATTCAAAGTTAAGTATTGTTTCAGTGTAGCAGCATCCCACCATTTAGACAGTTCTGCTCTCTTAAGACTCTCTAGTCGTAAAAATGTATCTCTTAAACCCTCTTTCATATTAGTCTTCGTGTTCCCCAAGGCCACGCCCACTGAGTTCCCTGGGCTAAGATTTTTAAACAGATCTGCCGCTTCCTTATTGCGATTCATATCTTAAAGTAAAGCCCCTGTGGCAGCCCAAAGCCTGAATCACAGAACAACAACACAAAATTGGCAACCAGGCAGAGGACAGAATTAATGGGCGCTCAACAGTGGTATAGGGATAGTCTTCAATGCAAAAAGTATTGGTGCTCCAAAAGAAGAGAGGTCGGCTGCCAATTCCACCCCAACAGTCCCTCCAAAGAAGGGAGTACCATAACAATACAATTCCTCCCTGAGCACTCAAAATGTAAATAATAAGTCCATCAGTGACAGAGTCTCTTATTGTACTTGTTACACTTTATTTCCTGTTCGGGTACACAGTGTCCGATGTTCCAGAGTACAATGATATTCAGTGTACAGATTCCAAACTAGATGACATGCAACAAAACAATATTCAACAGCCAACACGTGTTTCGTCGTGTGTTTTTGCACACATTGACTTATTCAGGGCTGTAATTCCCAAAAGTAAAACATATTACCACAAAAAAGCTCCTATTTCGATAGCAGAATAAACAACGCTCCCTTGTGTGATGCACAAAGAATCTCCACCACCAGAGGGATAGCACAATTTGTTAAAACGAGAAATTATCAGCAGAACTATCTACCTTGTCACGTAAGTACCAAAGAAAGTAAAGCGAACCATAGCAATAACGGAAGGGAAGAGGAACAAAGTCAGTCCATATTACTCAACTGAAAAAGGGAAAGAATAAAGTATCCTACCACCAGCACTCAAATATAAAGGTCTGTGCGTACGTCAAAATTGTAGTAAGTGAAGTGTTTAGGGAGTTGAAGAACTAAAGGTAGACAGAGATGTATATAATAATAACAACCTGATTCTGTAACAGATTCTTTCTCACAGTCAATTCAGCAGTATTCACAAACCACCAGTTGTACCTTGTACACTAGTAGCCTGTAAGTGTAAACAAAACAATATTAAGTAACCTCACGAGGGAAGCATCGGTTGAGAGGGAGGACCCCATTATCGCGCGGCCTTGAGCATTATCAAAACTCCTGACATTCACAAACAGATTTGAAGCAGGTGACTATCTTGTGTCATGGCTGGTCTGCTCGTTGCGTTTGATTAATTTCATCATTGCTGCATGGAAGAGACTTTCAAATTATCCACACGGGCTCAACTTAAACGTTATAGTATCAGCGCCTCAATTTACATGTTCCAGACGGCATTTGAAAAGCCCTGTGCCAAACTTTCCAACGTATCGCCTGTTGTCATTTATTAGCCAAGATACCATACGTACCCTCTCTATTGACAAAAGACCGATACCAGGCATCGCTCATATTTATTGTTGCTAAAAAGAGGATATCCAGGTGTAACTGTGGTGGCCTTTCCTGAAGAAGGCACTGATGATGCCAAAACGCGCGTAGAAACCATCGAATGCCAACTGAGTTTTTGCCACACTGTTTGTCCTAATGCATAATGCTCGGAATCTATATTTTTCATTTATATAAAAATTAAAATTATTGTTGGAGCAAAATTGATGAGCTCTTGAAATATAAAGCATGTATCAAATACCTATGGACTGTTTCTGTATATGTTGTTTTTAAATGAATGTCTTGATGTGGTGTGTGTTTGGAGACATGAGTGAGCCAGTATGAGTGAGTTTGTTATTCACATGTGCATTGATTAGTATTAATAAAATCATGTTTTGCATTTTTTTGATATTCAAAATATCTTCTGGTTCTTTCTTTTTATGTTGTAAAAATGTGCACTGTTCATTAAGCAGTTAGTTGCCTTAAGCTTTTGCACTGATGGAGATTCTGTGTGCTTCACACAAGGGTGCGTTGTTTATTCTGTTATCGAAATAGGAGCTTTTTTGTGGTAATATTTTTTACTTTTTGGAATTACAGCCCTGAAGAAGTCAATGTGTGCAAAAACACACGACGAAACACGCGTTGGCTGTTGAATATTGTTTATTGCATGTCATCTAGTTTGGAAGCTTTACATTGAATATCATTGTACTCTGGAACATCGGACACTGAGTACCCAAACAGGAAATAAAGTGGAACAAGTACAATAAGAGACTCTGTCACTTATGGACTTATTATTTACATTTTGAGTGCTCAGGGAGGAATTGTATTGTTGTGGTATGGGTGGTGGTGGTGGTATTGGTGGTGGTATTGGTGGCGGTCGTGGTATTGGTGGTACTGGTGGTGGTGGTATTGATGGTGGTGGTATTAGTGGTGGTATTAGTGGTGGTATTGGTGGTGGTGGAGGTATTGGTGGTGGTATTGGTGGTGTTGGTGGTAGTGGTATTGGTGGTGGTATTGGTGGTGGTGCTATTGGTGGTAGTGGTATTGGTGGTGGTAGTGGTGGTGGTATTGGTGGTGGTATTGGTGGTGGTATTGGTGGTGGTGGTATTGGTGGTGGTATTAGTGGTGGTATTGGTGGTGGCAGCAGTATTGGTGGTATTGGTGGTGGTGGTATTGGTGGTGGTGCTATTGGTGGTGGTGGTATTGGTAGTGGGTGTGGTATTGGTGGAGGTATTAGTGGTGGTATTGGTGGTGGTATTGGTGGTGGTGGTACTGGTGTTATTGGTGGTTGTGGTGGTATTGGTAGTGGTAGTATTGGTGGTGGTATTGGTGGTGGTATTGGTGGTGGTATTGGTGGTGGTGCTATTGGTATTGGTGGTGGTGGTATTGGTGGTGGTGGTATTGGTGGTGGTGGTTGTATTGCTGGTGGAATTGGTGGTGTTGGTATTGGTGGTATTGGAGGTGGTGGTGTTATTGGTGGTGGTATTGGTGGTGGTATCGGTGGTATTGGTGGTGGTATTGGTGGTGGTAGTGGTATTGGTGGTGGTATTGGAGGTGTTGGTATTGGTGGTGTTGGTATTGGTGGTGGTATTGGTGGTGCTGCTATTGGTGGTGGTGGTATTGGTGGTGGTATTGGTAGTGGCGGTGGTATTGGTGGTGGTGATATTGGTGGTGGTATTGGTGGTGGTGGTATCAGTGGTATTGGTGGTGGTATTGGTGGTGGTGCTATTGGTGGTGGTGGTATTGGTGGTGGTGCTATTGGTGGTGGTGGTATTGGTGGTGGTGGTATTGGTGGTGGTAGTGGCGGTGGTATTGGTGGTGGTATTGGTGGTGGTGATATTGGTGGTGGTGGCATTGGTGGTGGTGGTATTAGTGGTGGTATTGGTGGTGGTGGTATTGGTGGTGTTATTGGTGGTATTGGTGGTGGTATTGTGGAGAAGTGTGGCTCAATGGTTAGAGCGGCAGACCCTGATGCAGAGATCTGGCCCGGGACCAGGGTTCAATTCCCGCCTCGGCGGGTCTTGGGCTCAATTTCCTCGGACCTGATAATTCTCGCCTCGGTGCCTATTCTAATCATGGGTCCCACTCTGCAACTCTGGGCAATAGCTTGCTTAATCTCCACAACGGCCCCAACAGCGCTGGGATGCCTGGCTTCACCCTGGGGGTGCCCAGGAGTGGACATTTCACAGGGAAAAGCCAGGAAGGGTTCCACAGCGGTATGCGTACAGCGCCTGGACACCCCTTTGGGGGTATGGGTGCGCTTTACAAGTACAAATTTCATTTCATTGGTGGTGGTGGTAGTATTGGTGGTGGTGGTATTATTGGTGGTGGTGGTATTGGTGGTGGTATTGGTGGTGGTGGTATTGGTGGTGGTATTGGCGGTGGTATTGGTGGTGGTGGTATTGGTGGTGGTATTGGTGGTGGTATTTGTGGTGGTATTGGTGGTGGTGTTGCTAGTGGTATTATTGGTGGTGGTGGTATTGGTGGTGATGGTGGTATTGGTGGTGGTATTGGTGGTGGTGGTATTGGTGGCGGTTGTGATATTGGTAGTGGTATTGGTGGTGGTATTAGTGGTGTTGATGGTGGTGGTGGTGGTATTGGTGGTGGTATTGGCGGTGGTGGTGGTATTGGCGGTGGTGGTGGTATTGGTGGTGGAGGTATTGGTGGTGGTAATGGTGGAGGTGGTGGTATTGGTGGTGGTGGTATTGGTGGTGGTATTAGTGGTGGTATTGGTGGTGGTATTGGTGGTGGTGGTATTGGTGGTGTTATTGGTGGTGGTATTGGTGGTGGTGGTAGTATTGGTGGTGGTGGTATTATTGGTGGTGGTGGTATTGGTGGTGGTATTGGCATTGGCGGTGGTATTGGTATTGGTGGTGGTGGTATTGGTGGTGGTATTGGTATTGGTGGTGGTGTTGCTAGTGGTATTATTGGTGGTGGTGGTATTGGTGGTGGTATTGGTGGTGATGGTGGTATTGGTGGTGGTGGTATTGGTGGCGGTTGTGATATTGGTAGTGGTATTGGTGGTGGTATTAGTGGTGTTGGTGGTGGTATTGGCGGTGGTGGTGGTATTGGTGGTGGTATTGGCGGTGGTGGTGGTATTGGTGGTGGTGGTGGTGGTATTGGTGGAGGTGGTGGTGGTGGTATTGGTGGTGGTGGTGTTGTTAATAAAACAGGCTTTTGAAAACAACCTGTCAGGTGGCTTTAGTACAGATGACATGTAACACAGATGTGCTGTTGTCAGCTTCAGCCCATTAGCACAGGATTATGTGCTACCTGGAAATCACATGACTTAATTCGCTAATCATTTCTAAATCCATTTTACTTGGGGGTGGGTGGGGGGAGATTGAAACAGACACAAGATAATGCCGGGTTAAAGTGATTGAAAGCAGGCGTCCGTGTTACAGGGGTGGTCGTGCTGCTTAAAAAAACAAGCGGTTTCAGCATGTCCGGCCTGCAGTAAGAGGAACTCAATAAAGTAAATAGTGCTTAGAGACTAAATAACAGGTCCTGTGTAACAACCGAAGTAAAGGGGCAAGTAGCCATGGGAGGTTACAAATGAAGACAAGGCCGTACTAAGGAGGGACTAACAAGCCTATTAACAAATCCGAAGGCAGCATTTACGAAAGACAATGATACAAGCCAATGAAAAATATGGGCGGAGAGTGGGCGCTGACTTCTCTCCCATACTCTACTACAGCAGTCTCACAGAGCGAGCAGTGCATGTGCGCTGCCGCTAAGCTCGACCTAAAAAATATGGTGCATTCCACTACTCTCCATTTGACACAGCTCAGCAAGTTGTCTTGCTGCATTGTGCTAGAAATTAGTAAACCCGGGCCCCTGTGTGGTTCTAATTTGCGCTGAAATGGTATTTAGCACCATATTACCTTGTGGCAGCAGAAATTGTTGTTTGTATTGTGTCTGTATAGTCCTCGTTTACGAGTGCCTTGGTATAGGTAGATAATTTAAACATACCCTGATGATAGTTATTTCTAGGATGCGATAAGTAATGCCAATTATAAGATTTCCTGAGACAATGGGGGATAACATGCAGATTTTTTGCTTGCTGCATTTTCTGTATTTTGCGGGTCTTTTCCCACCTGGTAAGTATGGGCAGGTTTGACCTGTTGATCGTTACGTGTGGAAAACCCTGGGGAGGTCGGAAAACTCTAGCCCACTCGTAATTTGCGACACCTGTGCAAACCCCGGTGCAAAGAGTGGTTTGCACAGGAGCCGCAGTTTTGCAAGGGACACGTAATCGAGGCGAACAAGAATTTTGGTGGGTGTTGCTAATTTGCACGGAGGTGCTATTTTGTTTTATTATTACGTTTTGTAAGAGATAGTGTCTTGGCATCAGCCCCCTAAAAAAACTCTGGTTGTAATTTGTTTATGCAGTCAAAAATTCACAGATTGATTTTGCTTCCATAAATTCACACTGACTGTTGAAGTAAGAAGTGGAACAAAATAGCGCCCTCTTACGATATCATACCACATAGCACTTCAGTATGAATTGGTAGCATGCAGCAGGTTTATGCCGTTGAGCCCCGGGAGTTGTGTAAGTCGTCATTAATCCATTTAAATGAGAAGACGGATACGCAAAGTCCCGAGACACCTCTTCTCGATGCGGTGCGTTTGCTGTACGCGTGGCTTGACCCGCGCAGGGTCGTGATCCGGAGGCAGGGCCGTGACCCGGTGGCGGGGTCGTGACCCGGACGCAGAGCCGTGACCCGGAGGCAGGGCTCAGGTGACCAGGCTGTTTCCCACACTCAGGCGTCAGGTGTTTGGTTGCAGACCTGCGCTGGCACACACTCGCAGGCTTGTGAATGCAAAATATTCCCTCAGCCATATCAGACAGACATATCCCCGGGGACGGCTTGACATGCAGCGTTAAAGAAAGTATGTTTAATTAGCCTGTCAATCACTATAGGTCACTTGATTCGGCTGGATTTCTTGGGAAATTGGATGCAACAAATATGTATTTGTTCCCCTGACCACAAGTGTGCTTTTCGAGTTAACAGAGCACAATCTTGTGCTGTGTTTTCTGTCCAGCTACTAGGTAGGCGCTCTAAAAATACTGCCACCACTTTCAGTGTCCTGAATTGTGCCATATTCCGCTCCACTTCACGAACCTTAATTAAAAATGTACTAACACACTTCATGATGGAGTCCAGAAAGTGAGTAGAAACACTATTTGAACAAGTAGAGTCCATGTCATGTTCTAAGCAACTAAGCTAGGTTGCCCTTCCGTGATGTCAATGAGCTCTCAATACATAATGTGAAATACAACACAACCCCTCTCCATCCAAATGGACCCCCCCCCCAAAATAAACCTAATTTTTGGAAGATTATGATCTATGTTGGGAATACTCTGTGTTTGATCAAGACACTATATGCATATCTACAAGTTACTCAGTATGGTCATCTGCCATTCACAATGGCATTTTTTTTGCCCGGGCCGTTTCAATATAAACAAAGTGAAGTTAAAACCTCCTTCGACTTTTCTTCAGTTCCTTCGAAGTATCTCCTTACAAATCCTCTTGTAAGTGTTGTACTACTGAATATCGACACTGACAGAATCGTGGTACAAGAATACCGATGACAGAATATCGAAGGACAAAATATCAAAAGGGAAGTGCATATAAGAAAGCATAGATTTACTATTCCTAGCTCCACATTTAGACACCTTGGAGATATATGCACCAAGTAGGGCACATACATGTGGAGTTAGGTGTAGAAAATCTAGATTAATTTGCCTGCAATTTTGTCATTGATATTCTGTTCCATCAATATTGTGGATTCGATATTCAACTCTTCTAGCATACACCTGGGAACGTCGGCAACCTTATATTTGTTCCACATCAGTGGTGTAACATTAGTCCCCACAATGCAAGGGGGCCGTGGGAGCAAGTGGCCCCCCTCCGGGACTGTGCACGGGCGGCATTGCTTGAGAGCTCCTGACTTGGTCCGTGTGGGGGAAGCTCCATGTACTTTGCAGGGGCCCCCTCAAGTTTCGTTACACCACTGTTCCACATATGTCCTTCATTCTGTTCTACCATCTGCTCGCACCACCTACAAAGATTCTCAAAATCTTTCTGGACCTGTGAAAGAACTGAAGAAGGACTGCACCTACTGTTTCAGACCTGTGAGGGGACCTGAGGGGCTTCACCTGCTCCTACTTGTGCCCAGGACAAAGAAGTGGACTCCAAGGGTCAGTTGAATGACCTCCAGTGTGGCTACAGGCACACAACAAGCTGTAATAGGCCTTTTCCCTGAAGAAACAGTTTTTTTGCATTTGAAGCTTGTTTGCAGTATTTTCTGTGGGCCCTCGGCAAAAAGGAACTTGTGGAACTCATCATTGGATACAGCCTACAACCTTGTCCCACAGGAGAATACTGAGCTCTGAAAAAGAGTCCAAATGTAGAAATGTTGACCTGGCAAAGGTGTGAAAATTGTCCTGCTAATGAGAGGACTTCTCTGGGAGAAAATTTGAATTCTCCCTCTCCGAGCTTATCCCGTCAAAACCAATAGCTTCAGTGAGACCTTGTCCAGTGGCTATTCAGCCTCATGGAACTGTTCTCGGATACAGCCTGTAACCTTTCCCCGCTTTCAGAGACTGAGGGCCTGATTACAATGCCGGTGGTCCAGCTTCCGCTGTCCTATTGGAGGTGGTCCGACCTGCGTGGTCTCGTCAGAAGCGGTCAGTCCGAACACCAGATTACAATGCATGCCTCCTGTACTCTGACCAACCGAAAGATTCCGACAGCCTGTCTCCGACCGCCATGAAGGCGGTTGGAGAAGAACACAAGGAGATGATGGACGGAGTGCTAAAACTTTTCAGCAACTCACCCCCAATCACAGATCTGGGTTGAATCCATCATCGTTCTTTAGCTCACTTCGCCACCTCAGTTCAGACCCAGCTATATGCAAATCAGTCTTGACCCTGTGCCTCATGGGAACAGTCCAGCCCGAACTGCCAAGCCAGGTCTTCCCTGAACTGGAAAAAAGCATCCTTGGACCAGTTTCGGGGTAACACCCCTCATCAGCCAGGCTAGCTTGAATCCAGTGGCAAAGTGAGCAAGGGACCCACGTCTGGAGATACACTGCCAACTTAGGGCGAACAAAGCGAACACAAGGAGATTATGGACGGAGCGCTGAAACTTTTCAGACACTCACCCCCAGTCACAGATCTGGGTTGAATCCATCATCGTTCTTTAGCTCACTTCACCACCTCAGTTCAGACCAAGCTATATGCAAATCAGTCTTTACCCTGTGCCTCATGGGAACAGTCCAGCCCGAACTGCCAAGCCAGGTCTTCCCTGAACCAGAAATAAGCATCCTGTGACCGGTTTCGGGGTAACACCCATCATCAGCCAGGCTAGCTTTAATCCAGCAGCAAAGTGAGCAAGGGACCAACGTCTGGGCATTCCCTGCCAACTTAGGGCGAACAAAGCAAACACAAGGAGATGATGGACGGAGCCCTGAAACTTTTCAGACACTCACCCCGTCACAGATCTGGGTTGAATCCATCATTGTTCTTTAGCTCACTTCGCCACCTCAGTTCAGACCCAGCTATATGCAAATCAGTCTTGACCCTGTGCCTCATGGGAACAGTCCAGCCCGAACTGCCAAGCCAGGTCTTCCCTGAACCGGAAACAAGCATCCTGGGACCCGTTTCGGGGTAACACCCTCATCAGCCAGGCTAGCTTGAACCCAGTGGCAAAGTGAGCAAGGGATCCACGTCTGGGCATACTCTGCCAACTTAGGGCGAACAAAGCTAACACAAGGAGATGATTGACGAAGTGCTGAAACTTTTCACTCACCCCCAGTCACAGATCTTTGTTGAATCCATCATCGTTTATTAGCTCACTTCGCCACCTCAATTCAGACCCAGCTATATGCAAATCAGTCTTAACCCTGTGCCTCATGGGAACAGTCCACCCGAACTGCCAAGCCAGGTTTTCCCTGAACCGGAAACAAGCATCCTGGGACCAGTTTCTGGGTAACACCCCTCATCATCCAGACTAGCTTGAATCTAGTGGCAAAGTGAGCAAGGGACCCACGTCTGGGCATACCCTGCCAACTAAGGGTGAACAAAGCAAACACAAGGAGATGATGGACGGAGCGCTGAAACTTTTCAGACACTCACCCCCAGTCTCAGATCTGGGTTGAATCCATCATCGTTCTTTAGCTCTCTTCACCACCTCAGACCCAGCTATATGCAAATCAGTGTTGACCCTGTGCCTCATGGGAACAGTCCAGCCCGAACTGCCAAGCCAGGTCTTCCCTGAGCAGGAAACAAGCATCCGGGACCCGTTTCGGGGTAACACCCCTCATCAGCCAGGCTAGCTTGAACCTAGTGGCAAAGTGAGCATGGGAACCACATCTGGGCATACCTTACCAACTTATGGGGAACAAAGCAAACACAAGGAGATGATGGACGGAGCGCTGAAACTTTTCAGACACTCACCCCCAGTCACAGATCTGGGTTCAATCCATCATTGTTTATTAGCTCCCTTCGCCACCTCAGTTCAGACCCAGCTATATGCAAATCTGCCTTGACCCGGTGCCTCATGGGAATAGTCCAGCCCAAACTGCCTATCCAGGTCTTCCCTGAACCAGAAACAAGCATCCTGGGAACGGTTAATACGAAACTCCGAGGCTTGGCCAAAGGCCTTAATTTCATTCAGGGAGGCCCAAAGTGCTGCGGATGGTTTGTCAAGAGACACCAGCACATCGTCAGTGTATAAACTGATAGTATGTTGCTCACCCCCAAAGACAGCCCTGGTGATACTGGGGTTACTGCGGACTGTCTGAGCTAGGGTCTCCATATAAAGAGAGAATAAGAGAGGTGATAGCAGGCACCCTTGCCATGTGCCCCTACAGATGTGAAGAGTGTGGAGACCTGCCCATTCACTCTAACTGTTGTTGTGGGGTGGTGGTAGCAATTCCGTACCCACATCCTAAACCTCTTACCGAATCCGAAGTTTTCCAGGACCTGCTCAAGAAAGGGCCAGTGGACCCGGTCAAAGGCCTTTTCGGCATCTATTGCTAAGAGCATGATCTAGCTCGTTGATCTTGTGGCTTTGTCGATAATGTGCAAGATGCGTTTGGTGTTATCGCTAGTTTGTCTTTGAGGGATAAATCCCACCGGATTTGTATCAATAAGGGCTGGCATATGAGAGTTTAATCTAGCGGCCAGAATGCTGGTGACTAGCTTAAGATCTACGCAGGGATTGGGCAGTATGAACCGCACGGCTGCTTGTCTTTGCCAGGCTTGGGGATTACTGCTATGGATGCTGTCATCATTGAGGCAGGAATGGCTCCAGGGTTGGAGAAAGAGTTGAACAATCGAGTTAATATAGGTGCAAGGGCGCTACGGAATATTTGATAAAAGCTGGCTGGAAGCCCGTCTGGTCTTGGAGACATTAGGGTTTTTTGTCGGGAGATGGCCGAATTGACCTCTTCTAGACCAATTTGATCCTCCAGTATGGTCGCCTAGTTGGGGTAGAGGCGTGGCGTCTGCGCTTTATGGTTGTATGTTGCGCAGTCAGCGGGGGTCAAGGGGTTGGTCAGAATGCAGCTCTTCATAGAAATCTCTAAACGTGTTTGCTATGGATTTATCATCCGTTATGTCTCTCCCATCCGAGGTATGGAGGGAGAACACTCCAGAAGTTTTCCATTGTACACGTAGCCTATTGGCCAAAAGGAGGCCACATTTGTCCCCTCCAACATAAAAAGTGTGTCGAAGGTGATGAGCTGTGTATTCTGCTCTGTTGAGATCTATGCTGGCTAATTGTTTACGAATAGCTGTCAATTGATACCATATTCTCGGTGTGCCGGTGCGTTGGTGAATTCATTCCAACTGCTTCACTTGCTGGGATAATTTTCTCTTTGCGTATTTTATTTCCTGCGGTGGATAAGGCAATGAATTCCCCTCTAATTACTGATTTAAGGGCCTCCCAAAGTGTGGCAACAGAGACCTCTTGAGTATCATTTTGCTCCAGGTAAGTGGTCATGGCCTGATTGATCTGTTGCACTACTGCTGGTAGGTGCAGCAGTGTCAGTGTAAGGTACACTGCTTCGTGGTCCAACAGCGCAGCCGGAAGTATCTCAGAATAAGTGGTCAGATTGTAAAATTCTTTTGTCCCAAGAAAATAGTCCAGTCTAGCATAGGTTTAGTGGGCGTGGGAAAAAAAAGAATATTCACACGTGTGTGGGTGTAGGTCTGTCCATAAATCTCTAAAACCCAGATCACTCAACCCTCGGCGGCCCTCTCCTGATAGAGCCCACATTTGGCCTTGCCTATGCACCGTCAAGCTCATTATTAAAAACTAAGTTGAGGTCTCCCCGATTAGGACCCTACGCTCCAGGGTAGACATTACTTCTGATAGTGCTCTGCGTATAAAAGCTACCTGACCTTCATTTGGAGCATATATAGTGCCCACCACTTAATGCAAATCATTAAAAATCAGTTGGTAAGAAAGGAGCCTACCCTTCCGTTCAGCTACTTTGGGTCCTATTTTACCTTTAAAGGTACCCGCCACAAGTATAGTCACTCCTGCTGTCTTGGTGGAGGCAGGGGAGAAAAACTGGTGAGGAAAAGCGTGGGAGCGGAGTCTGTAGCAATCTCCAGTAAGAAAGTGCGTCTGCTGTAGTAAGCATATGCCGGGCCCCACACTCTTGAGATATGACGGAATCACCTTGCGTTTAGCAGCATTATTGAGACCCTTCACGTTGAGGGTGAGGATCTCAAAATGTGTAGTGGCAATTTTGATACCATACAGATTTAAAGGCTACGGTATGGATCGTGGTGATCGGATGTAGAGTGACTAGCCAAAGTCTCCCGAACCCTACTGAGATCTTGTGTGAACTGTGATATAGCTGTCGTGAGAGTGAATGCGAACCCCGAACAAAAGAGGAAAAAGCAAGCAACATTACAAACAAGAACATGGTCTTACAGTTCCAAGTGTTCAGAGTCTAGGGGATCAATCTGCAGCTTCAGGACCCCGACTCACCACCCAACCCACCGCCCCTATATGAGGATTCATAGTTACGTGCCCAGCCATGTTATGGGAAGTCTGTCTTGGCCAACACCACTGGAATCAACTCCTATACCGCCTGCTTTCCTTCTTCGATCGTCACCAGATCCAGATGGCTACTGCCCATCCCATCCCCGCCCCGCTTTAGCCGGGCCAGCAGGCCATCGAAAGGGATGGGTAGGTCATCAATGATGAAGGATCAGTGGCATTGTGTATGCCTAAGACTCGACATGTCTCCTCCAAGGATCGCAGTTGATGTAGTTTACCGTACAGAGTGAAAATGAGCCGGAATAGGTGCCCCCACGAATAGGACACTCCCATGTTCCTTAGGTGGGAAGTGGCCAGTCGAAAATCAAGCTGTTTCTACAGTGTAATTGAGGCCATATCCTGGTAGAGTGTTGGTTTGTGAGCCTTGAATTGGATAGGGTGTTACTCTTGGGCCCTGCGCAGGATCCTTTCCTTCAGCTTGAAATTGTATATGCAGATTAAAATGTCAGTCAGTGGGGCTGATTCCGCTCTTGGCAGGCCTGCTCTGCTCTTGGTGCTCTGTCTATTTTGATTTTGAGGTCCAGGGGAGGGGGGGGGGTTCTACGTGCACCAACTCATTTTTAACTTTAGAAATGCCCCAGAGGATGGTGTTCCCAGGGCTGAAATCAGCCTAGAAGGAGGCTGCGTGCCCCTCTCCCACTTTGTAATAAGTTTGGCCCTGTGGGATGGAGTCCCCAGAGTCGAAATCGGCCCGGGGGGGTGCGGGGGGGTTTGCGGGAGCCACGCAGCCCCGTTCCCCTTCTCAGTATCGGGCAGACCCCGGGGGATGGTCATAAAATTATACGTTATGAAGATGGATAGAATGATCTTTTGATGCTATAATGTGGGCAGGACGGCATAAGTTATTCTACTTGATCCTTCTGAATGTGTTATTGCTCAAATTAATATCTAAGACAGCCAACAGCAGTGGTGGCATAATTTTCCCTTGCTTTCAAAGGCTTCAATGTGATGACAGTTCATAGGCAAGATTGCAGTGATTTCCTTAAACACAGGTGGGTGAAAAGGAAGATCTAATGTATGATTGGCCTCATGGGTAGTACTCAGAACCAACTTTTTGGAACTCTAAAGTGTCAAGAATACAAGAATATGGAGAAGGTCTGTTGATTCTAACCACCATGCCTAGGGGAAACGCATGCCCTGCCTCGTTGGTGACCATGCTCTAGCTTACATCCTAAGGTGCCTCCACTACGGTAGACAGAGATTGGAGGGGTTCTTGTTTAGGTTCCGGGACAGCTGTGTTCTCCTGGGGTGGGAAACAGGCTCCAAGCTCCTCCATCGCCAGAAGACTCCAGTGCAGCTATATTAACATCATCAGGCTCTGCGCTGATGATGTCCTGTAGCTGAAGCTGGCTGCACAAACAGTGATGGATGAAATGCTTGAAATAATCTAAGGCAACTGGCAGTCACTGTGTGCCACATTCCATTCCATTGTTTTTAGCTCATTTTTGTTGTTACAGATGAGAAGTGTGTTGGAACGGTAATGTCAATTGCATGATATATGAGCAAGTGCTCCTGTCCTGAGTGCCCAACTGCATTTATATCTGGTATTCTGACATCATGCTAATCTAAGCATAGGCTAGGCCTGTCCCTGACTATGAAAGACCATGACATCTGTAGGGTCTCACCAATCAAGCCCTCGGTACATTAGACTCCTGTCCCTGTCATGGGTGTAGCAGATAGGGCAGTAGTCGCAACATACAGTATTTAAAAGAAAATCAATAGTGTGACCGGATCTTTTTATCTGGAAAACGTGGGGTGAGGCCTACTGGTACTGCTGTGTAAAGTTCTGCTTCTATATCAATGCCCAGACCATTGCACTGACATCCCAAGTTTGTAGTAAGCATGTTTGTGTGTGTCACAAGTATAGCACATGCATGGTGTGAGTGACTCAGAGTAATGGAGGCTGGCGGGATCCATTTTGGACACCCCTGGCATGGCCTAGCACAAGATTGAGGGTCGTGGACTGTGCTCAAAGACAAAGTGCCTACATTTGTGCAGCTGAAGGGAGGAGACCCAGACACTGAAGTGAAGGAATGGTGACAGGGCTGCCTTTAGCTATTCTTTAAAGTCTTTTGGTTAGCAAGGAGCTGCTGTTTCCCTAAACACTGCCATTTGGTATATGGTAGGCATGAGGGATGGGGCTGCAGACTCTGTTGTGAAAAGTAAGTACTTTTGTCCTTCACTGATTTCTCCTTTAGTTGGGCTGATGACCCTGTGTCTGTCTCTGCTTTCGGTGCTCCAGGATAGAGACAGAACCAGTGGTACCTGCTGTGAGATGTCTTACTGTACACAAAGACTGTATCTAGAGAACATATCTGGAGAGGACAACTGAAAGGATCACCGCCCCAAATTGGTTCCACAGTTTGAGACAGTAGATCCTCATCCCCTGTCTAAACATTGTGTATAAACGTAGTACTTAAATCACCCCATTGTGTTTCAGTTTCAAGTTTTTTATGATCAAGGAAGGGAGTGCTCTGAAAAGTACTCAAAGGACTGCTGTGTGACCAGGACTGGTGTGTGCCTGACAGCCTGGCGGTGAGGGGACATCACCTGAAGTCTCGATTTCCTACTGGGGGGAGCTCTGTACCTGTACTGAAGCATCTAGAAGCCTGCTTGCCTGCCTGCTGAGAGAGGGAAGGAGCTGGCCCTGCAGGAAGTGCAACTGTCTAGAAAGTGTGAGGCCCAATGATTCTCCACTGGCTGAGACACCCAGAAACAATCAGACTGCTCAAGTGCAATCTGGGGAGGACTCCTTTACCTGTGAGCCCCCTAGTATCTCAATCCGGCTCCTGGCAGGAACCTGAATGTCATAATTGCATGATTGCCAAAGGCCCAGTTGGGGCTGTAATTGTTTGAGTACTGTAGAGCTGAATAGCACTGCAACTGCTGATTTCTGAAGGCCCAATCAGAGCTTCATTAATTAACATAGGCCCATACAGGGACTCGATCTGCCGGTTGCCGAAGATCGAGTCGGGTTACACCTGCATGGACACCCAAGGCTCAGACTGCATAGGGACTGCAAAAGTAGGTTTTCCCTTGGCCCCTTAGGGACTTAACCTGCCTTTAGCACAATCAGTACTGCAAGCTTTCAAGACTGCTGTTCATCCGACCCGTAGGCTGTACTTTCTACAGCAGAGTCACACCACTAAAGATCATGGCAGCTGGGTCAGTGACCTTAACCCCACTGGACCTGGTGCTGGAACAACTACGGCTGAAGCTGGGTGCATTCACTGCTAAACACAAATCTCTAATGGGCCTCTCATGTGTTTGCAGTAATGGAAAGTACTCCAGAGATATTGCCTATCCAAAGGAGAATAAAGATAAAGACTGAGCCCATTTGAGCTGTGGGTAACATAAACCATACCTGAGCATAATTCATGCTACTTATGATTGCCACTAAAAAGGCGGGAGCTAGAAACCTGAGGGATTGCCTGGGAGAGAACAGTGAGGGAGCGGAGTTGGTGTAGTGCCTACAGGTTGTAGCACCCAGGATCACTGACATGTGCATGTTCATTGAAGTGTATTATTTAGTACAACTGTGTGATGACAGTATTTTCTGTCTTACAATGATAAACACTGTGCTGGACATAAAATGTATTGTGTCTCTTTGCTGATTGTTGAATGCTGAGCTTGAGTGCCCCAATACTTCCTTCCTGAAAAGCCAGTGACTGCTCGCTCTTGCTAACTTGAGAGTCAAGTCTGTAAGGAGTACCTACAAGGCCACCTATGAGGGGGAATGCTGACTAGTGTGTGGTGCATGTACATCCATAATCAAAGTCCCAAAAACTATTCTGATCTGTCCACACGCAAGTGATATGGCATTCACATGATACCATTGTATCATCACCCAGCACATACTTCCACTCATCACAGTTTCTGGTACACTGAGCATTCTGTCACTCAGACAGATGATGCTATATACAATCACCATTCCTACAATGTTTTGCACATGGGCCTCCATGCAGGTGGGATCTGGAGGTATGTGCATGATGTACGATCCTAAGGTCATGTAAACCTAAACAAGCATTGTTTGTTGCACTCATGTTGTATCACTCCATATTCTATCCCACAGCTGTGACACTGAAGACACCACAGTGTAATACTAATGTACCCAAAGTGCATACCAAGTCATTTAATCTTAGGCTAAACAGTCACCTTATCCTCCCCTACCTACATGCATGTACAAATGATGACTGTTGTTCTGTATGAGGAGCACCATTACTCCTCAGCACCACCACTTTTGCCTGTTCCATTTTTGTCCCTCTCCTACTCCTTGCTCATTTACATGTGCCTTTTCTGGGCAATTCCACCCTCTCCCTCTGCCAAAATGATTGCTGTGCCCTTCCACTTCTGCCTGGCTGTTGGTGCTTGACCCACAATGAGCCCATTCTGATGCTATATCTACTTGATGGGGCAATGTGGTAGACCTGGTTGATGGCACCTCAATCTCTTGTTAAAATCATCAAAAGTAAGTCAACCTGAAGTGCTGTATGGGAGTAAACATCAGAAGTTCATTTCCAATATGTGAAGCCAATGTGACTCCACAATAAGGAACAAGAATTAATGATTTAGATTAAATGGATTTATTTTAGGATATTAATCCATCCAGTATATATGAAAAGTAAAAACAGATTCACGAGATACAGCAATATAGTCTAGAGACGGAAATGTGCCAGTAAGTTAAGTCGTAATAAAATGAGATACAAAATAGTAATGGCCACAACACAAATAAAGAAAATTGTAGCAATAAGGTGTACCATAAAGAAACTTCCTTCTTCTGTTGTAAAACATAGGCTGGGAACAGGATTAGCTAAATGGAGATTTCTATCCAGGGGGGCATAGAAGGTGTCAGCATAGAACAGCTAATCTTTAGAAGTTCAAGGAAATAAGAGAAGCGTTCAGCATGAAGCTTTACACTCAAGGAAAGCCTAGCGCAAAGAGACATCTGCTCCCCCTAGGAGTCAAGCGAAAGTCTGCCTAATTAGCAATGAAAACAACAATTAAATATAACAGTGGCTGCAAAAACATCCATATCTCTCTTCTCACCACCAAGAACCAATCAAATTTCTGAATATGAGGAAAGTCAAAATACTCACTAAGTTCCCATCTCCTCGAAACTGGGTCTGCAGCTGCCAACCTTGAACACCCCATCATCCTGGTATGCGATAAACAGAAGGCCTCCTTTGACCATTATTTCTCCAAGTTCGTTGGCAACTTATTTTCCGCAGGCCTCACTATCAGTTGCCAAATCAAACAATAAGCCTCTCTCTAACTAATGATAAGCAAGATAACGTACCTGCAGACGGAAAGGCAAATTAAAGAAAGCATTTTCAACCGAGGTCTTATGTCATGTTAAGCTTTTCAGAATCAAAATGGATGTGTGTTGCAGTATAAAATACACATAAAGTGAGAACAATAATCAATGTTAAATTGTAAATATTCATAACATGGTGACATCAGTCAATTGGAACACACACACACACACATATATATATATATATGTATATATATATATATATATATATGTGTGTGTGTGTGTGTGTTCCAATTGACTGATGTCACCATGTTATGAATATTTACAATTTAACATATATATATATGTTGGTTAAACCTGCATCGCAGGTATCTCCACAGCACTCCCGCAGGTACGGACCACTTGCTCCTTTCTGATGTAGACAAAAACTATTCCAGGAAACGTCAGGTTAACAGCACCATAGCTTTATTTGATATTTCACTAAAGTCATGTGGACAAATGTCCGCCCCAGACGCGTTTCGATCGCAAAGCGAATATATATATATATATATATTGAAGCTCCTTTGTACACCATGAGACAGGAGCACTCACGGGCGGGTGCCGGCAACACGGTGGCGTTCCATGTAACAAATCAAAGCTCAAAGTTCCTCCTCCCTTCTTTCGGAACAAGCCAGCACTCATGGGGCAAGTTGCGTAAAGTTTTTATTACATTGTCAGCAGCAACAACAAACGCGTTTCGGCATCCGCCTTCATCGGTGTTACTAACACGACAGAGGCAGCCGTTTTTAAAGTTGTTTCAATTAAAAAACTTTAACATTCTTTAAAATTCATAGACATAGAAAGAGAAAAGATTTATCACTCTCAATATGTGAGCGCCATCTTTGAATGGATAAATATTATAGCTTCACACATTCAGTATAGACAACATAATCCTTGTAGGAGATATTGGTGACATAATTACTACCTTTACTTCAATTACGTCGTATATCGACATTAATCCCCCAAATGTTGTCTGCAATCTAATGTACAATGAAACAGTTTTATCAATTAATCATACTGTATATCGGTAAAGTATGCTCATAAATTTCGCCGTGTATCAGCAAATATTTACTTAAATTACGTCGTATATCGACCTTCAGCCCCCGATATTATCTAAAATCTAATATACAATAAAACAGTTTCAACCATGTCTACCAATTCATAAATGGACATGTTGTAAGCATCACTATTACGCTGTGTATCGGCTAGTCCCCCAAATGCACCGCCAGCTCCTCCCCACTGTTTAAACTTTTCGGGGCTTTTGTCTGGAGGTCAATAATAAAAGGAGACTCTAATCTGCGTAGCCTTAAGATTTGGTCCCCCCCTCTGATGTTAACTGGGACATGATCCAGGCCAAAAAACGACAACAGATCCCTGTTGCTATTATGTGCAGTAGCAAAGTGCCTGGCAACTGGGTATGCTTGATCTTGTTTTACAATTGCCCGCATGTGTTCAAGAACACAAATTTTTACCGGGTGAATGGTACTTCCCACATACCATAGCCCACACGGGCATACTAAACAATAAACTACATACGTAGTATTGCAGGTTATAAATTTAGTGATATTTTTCCTGATTTTAGTTTCTGGTATTGTGTAGCCCAAAACCCTTTTACTTGTTTTGCAGGCCTTACACTTTCCGCATGGATAGAACCCCCTCATTTCTTTGAGAGTTCCCTCCTTAGGCAAGTCTTTTGCTTGATAGCTATGCACAAGCATATCCTTAATTGCCCTGGCCTTTCTAAAAGTTACTGATGGTCCTATGGGTATATCTTTGCCAATGGTTGCATCTATTTTTAGAATGTGCCAATTTCTTTTGAGGATTCTTTTCAAAGTTACGGCTTCATCCGTATAGGTTGTAATCATCCTGAATTTGAAATTCACTCAAAACTTTCTTGTCTATGCTTTTTTTGGTTTTGCATCTGGTGTTGTTACTTACAAGACTATGTCTAGGGATCTGCCGTACCCTTTTCAATGTTCTTTCCAAAAGCAACCCTTCATAGCCTCTGTTTTTAAATCTAGAAATACAATCCTGTGCTGCCTGCTTAAAGTCACAATTCCTCGTGCAATTCCTTTTAAGCCTCAAAACCTCTCCATATGGAATGCTTTGCACTAATTTAGGTGGATGACTACTAGACGCATGAAGCGTCGAGTTCCCAGCCGTAGGCTTTCTGTATATAGCAGTGTTGATTTTACCATCATGAATAAACACCTTAAGGTCAAGGTAGTTCACTGCCACTGAACTAACCTCACCCGAAAAGTGTAAATTCAAAGTATTGTCATTCAAGTTTGCAATGTATTCATAGGCAGATTCTGTTGACCCTTTCCAAACCAGGAACAGGTCATCAATATACCTTTTCCAGGTAATGACCTCTCCTGATCCATGCACTCCCTGATGCGACCTGGGCACCCACTCCTCCCACCAGCCAACGAACAAGTTCGCATAGCTGGGAGCGAAGCAAGTGCCCATCACAGTCCCTGAGATCTGTTTGTAATAATCCTCTTGAAAGAGGAAAATATTATTAGTCAAACAGAACTCAGTGAATTCTAGCAGCATCACATTGTGTGCTGCGTATTTCAATGGACGTTTATTTAGGTAGTATTGAATGGCCTTCAAACCACTGGAGTGTTCTATACATTTATATAGGCTGGTTATATCTAATACAACCAGTCGATAGGATGGATCCCATTCCAAAGCTTCAATGCAATTTAAAAAATCTTTAGTGTCCTTCACATAGGACTTCAACTGTAACACTGCCTGAAACAGAAAATAGTCAATAAACATAGACAAGTGTTCCGTGAGACTCCCTTGCGATGATATTATAGGCCTCCCGGGGGGACACTGAGTATTTTTATGGAGCTTTGGAATATGATAAAATGATGGTACAATAGGATTTAAATTTCTCAAGAATAAATATTCCTCTGTCCCCAGCATAATTTTATCATACCATTTCTTTATTAATGTATGATATTGTTTAATGCTTTCATGGTATTTTGCTTTACTGGATCTTTCATAATTTCTACTGTCCAATAGCTGTCTCTTGGCTTCGTTGCAGTATTGTTCCTTTGTTTGGAGGACAACATTTCCACCTTTATCCGAAGGTTTACACACCAATGTGCTTTCCTTTTCAAGATTCTTTAAAGCATCCCATTGGTCCTTCGTAATGTTCATAGCCCTTCTCTTATGTTGCTTATTGGTTCTTATTTTCAGCAAATCGTTATTGACTGCTTCCGAAAATACATCGATGGCGTCATAGGGCAACTGCGGAACAAATTGTGAGGCTTGTTTAAAAGGACTTTCTTCAGTCTGTTGTTCAATGCCCACATTTTCTGATCTTTGTGCAATGTCTGCAATGTCCTCAATTTCATCATTCTTTTCTCTGTGCAAGTACTCCATTGTTTCTAATAATGGCAAATCTCCTCCAGTAAGGATGTCGGTTGCTGGTAAGATGATGGATTTCTTTTTTATCTTTGTCGTTGGTTTAATTTTGAAATATTTATGAAGCTTCAACTTACGGACAAATTTGTTAGTAACACCGATGAAGGCGGATGCCGAAACGCGTTTGTTGTTGCTGCTGACAATGTAATAAAAACTTTACGCAACTTGCCCCGTGAGTGCTGGCTTGTTCCGAAAGAAGGGAGGAGGAACTTTGAGCTTTGATATATATATATATATATATATATTTTTTTTAAATTATATACTGGCGGTCGCCAGTAGATAGTTATAGTTAGGACCTAGTTTCCATAGGAAACTCGTTTTTTGTTTTCTCAATATCTTTGGCGCCGTTGAGGAATCTTCGCGAAATTTTCAAAACTCATAGCCCGCTCCGGTCAGCTCCTGTCTTGAAAGTTTCGGGGTGATTCGGCAAGCGGGGGCCGAGAAAAAAAAAAAAAATATATATATATATATATATGCAAAAAAGAAACAGAGAACGTTGGGTAGTTCTCAAGTTTAGGTGGAAAGCAGCTCCTGTATAGAGCACTCTCAACACCAGTGACACTCTAGATCTCCTCACCTCAAATGCCTGCTTTTCTATCAAAGTCTTTAAGCATAGGATTAGCACAGTGCCATCCATGCCGAGATAGAAAGGTACAAAGTCTTTTGCCATTTCTACAGCAAAGTCTTTAAGCATAGGGCTAGCACAGTGCTGTCCATGCTGAGCTGTAAAATGACAAAAGCCTTTTACCACTCCAGGCACCGTATTACAGCTTTGAATCTGTAAAATACCAACCAAGCCAACCTGAAATGAATAAAAGCAACCCCTGACACATGTTTTGATCTCATTAGAGCTCTTCAGAGAGGTATAGCTTTGTCCAGGCACAAGGGAGTATATATATATATATTTATATATATATATATTTTTTATTCCAACAACGCCAGAAAGCTTGGGGGCGCACTCGACGGCAGAGGAACCATCTGATTTTAACGCAGGGAACTTGCATCGTTTCTCCTGTACATTTCTGGACCTGACGCGTTTCAAGGTAAATCCTCTTTTTCGAAGGTCACTTTTCATGTTGATTTCGCAGGAAGTTCTTGCATGCTGTTCCATTATATACGGCCCCCAGTGGGCCCCGCCCCTTGCGTGTCTCATTTTCAGCATGCTGGGACTTGTGGTCCCATGTAGAACAAATCTCTCCCATTAGTAAGGCCTGCGCAAAAAAACAAAATTTAAAAATGTTATTACGCCCACAGTGGGCTCCAGGATCACAGTCAAGTTCAATTAACCTCCTCTGCCATGCCGCATCCAAGGCTGCATTAGTTCCAACCACGCAGCCTCCGTGATCACTTGGATGGTGCTTCCCCCCATGGCAGGGCAGCCGTGCACATCATTTTTTATTCCAACAACGGCCGAAAGCTTGGGGGTGCACTCGACTGCAGAGGAACCATCCGATTTTAACACAGTTTTAACGCAGGGAACTTGCATCGTTTCTCCTGTACATTTCTGGACCTGACGCGTTTCAAGGTAAATCCTCTTTTTCGAAGGTCACTTTTCATGTTGATTTCGCAGGAAGTCCTTGCATGCTGTTCAATTATATATGGTCCCCAGTGGGCCCCGCCCCTTGCGTGTCTCATTTTCAGCATGCTGGGACTTGTGGTCCCATGTAGAACAAATCTCTCCCTTTAGTAAGGCCTGCGCAAAAAAACAAAATTAAAAATTTTTATTACGCCCACAGTGGGCTCCAGGATCACAGTCAAGTTCAATTAACCTCCTCTGCCATGCCGCATCCAAGGCTGGATTAGTTCCAACCACACAGCCTCCTTGATCCTTGAGGAGAATTGCACCATCCCTGAGAGGCTGCGTGGTTTGGGACTGTGTCGAAACCAATCTAGCAGCACAGCTAATGTGGAACAATGAACCTGCCCTGTATCCTGGGGCCCACTGGGGGTATGTGAAAAGCTATAAAGAGAAGACTGTGGCACAGAACTCACTGAGATCCAATGTGGACCACATGTCCCAGCATGCTTTAAAAATTAATCGCACTAAGTGTAGCCCACTGGGGGCGTATATATAAACAAAGCATGCAACTAATTGGAACCTTTGTGCCGTAGATCAAAGCTGCCTGTGAAGAAGAGGCTGGAGCCTCGAAACGCATTGGCAAATAAAGACTTTTAACCTGGAACACAGATGCTGGTTTCCAAATTTGAATTAATACCGGAAGGTGTTCATTGGCTGTCGAGTGCATTCTCAAGCTTTCGGGCGTTTGTTGAATATACATATATATATATATATATGTATATATATATATATATATATATATATATATATACATATATATATATATATTCACTGAGAAAACCACAGGTTTCAGGGACGTTATAGTTAGTTGGACATTTCACTCGTACAAAACCAGAGAAATTTGGCAGTTATAGTTAGTTCAGCTAACTATAACTCGCGCCCCCGCAATGCACTGCTGATGACGTCACATATTACATCATTCATGACATGGTCAGTGACATCACTGATGACATCACTGATGACATCTCAAATGACATCACTGATGACATCACTGATGACATCATCCAGTGACTGTGTGTTCCTGTAAAGTTTAAATATGTTATATATATATATATATATATATATATATATATATATATATATATATATATATATATATATATAGGCCAAGGTGTATTGAAGAATGAGTGGGTGTATAAGTGTCTGAATGGATGATTTAGTAGGTGCGTGACTGACTGTATAAGTGAGTGATTAAATGTGTCTTACTGAATGCATGGGTTAGTGACTGATACAGACAATAACACAGTTTAGTTTGTCAGTTGGTGTGTAAGTGGTTGCATGGGTTGGTGAGTAGCTAAATGAGGGTCTATATGGGTTATTGATTGGCTGTCTGAGTATCTGTATGGGTGCCTGAGTGTCTGTGTGGGTGGGTGGGGGGGTGTGACTCTGTGCATAGATGTGTGAGTGGGTGATTCACTGGGTGTATGGGTTCAAGAGTGCATCTGTGAAGGGCTGTATGGGTGGGTGAGTGTGTGTATGGTTGTGTTGGTGAGTGAATGGATGCCTCAGTGGTACATGTATGAGTAACTGCATATGTGAAAGGCAGTATATGTGAGTGTTGGAGTATATAAATGACTATATGTGAAAGTGAGTGATTGTGAGAGTGGCTGTATGGATGTGTGTGTGCTTGTATTAGTTATTGTATAAGAGTGTAAGTATGTGTTAGTATATGTTTGAATAAGTGAGGTGGTGTGTGTATAACTGTATAGGTGAGTAAATGGGAGTGTGATTGATTCTTTGCATGACTGACTAGGTGTGTGAGTAACTCTATGGGTGAGTGGCAGTGTGTGAGTGTCTGTATAGATATGTGAGTGCATATGATAGTGCCGTATTGATGGTTGACTGCATGTATGAGTGACTGTATGGGTGAATGAGTGGATGTGTGTGTAGACCTAGGAATTAGTGAGTGGGTTTGTACTAACTGGTATTGGTGTGTCTATGGTTTTGAAAATGGTAGTCTGTATTTTAGAGTGGGTGTATCAAAGGTTATATTAGGGTATGAGGAGGTGCATCAGATTATCACGTGGATGATGTCATCAGTGATGTCATCAGTGATGTCATCAGTGATGTCACTGACCATGCCATGAATGATGTAATATGTGATGTCATCAGGAGTGCATTGTGGGGGCGTGAGTTATAGTTAGCTGAAATAACTATAACGGCCGAATTTCTCTGGTTTTGTACGAGTGAAATGTCCAACTACCTATAACGTCCCTGAAACCTGTGGTTTTTTCAGTGAATTTCTAAGGTTCTTTAAATGCTAATTTCTAACTATAACGTCCCTGAAACCTGTGGTTTTTTCAGTGAATTTCAAAGGTTTTTTAAATGCTAATTTCTAACTATGCCTACAAAGGTAGGACATGTGCAGAAAGAGGAAGAAAGCTGTAGAAAGAAGCAAGAGAAATGCAGAAAGAGGCAACAGAAGTCCAGAAAGTCGAAGAAAGGTGCAGAAAGAAGCAAGAGATGTGTACCAAGAACCAACAGAGGAGCAGAAAGAGGCCTTGTTGCAAAGTCATCCTGTGCCCCCAACTTTTTGCTGACGGGTACTGGTGGTAACTGACTCTGACTAACCAGGCCCAGAGCCAGTGCTATGCTGAAAGACACTTAGAATACAGTGAAAACACCTACATACACTAGGGTACACTATGGGTTGGGGTACCCCTGTGATTGGCATGACCTCCCCTGTATGGCCCTAGTACATAATAGGGCAGGGGGATTAAAACTACCTCTAACTAAGAGGTGCAAAAGAAGGCAAGAGAAGTACAGAAAGAAGCAACACAGGTGCCAAAAGAGGCAAAAGAGGTGCAGAAAAAAGCAAGTGAAGTGCAGAAAGAGGCAAGTGAGGTGCAGAAAGAAGCAAGAGAGGTGCAGAAACAGGCAAGAGAAGTGCATAAAGAGGCAAAAGAGGTGCAGAAAAAAGCAAGTGAAGTGCAGAAAGAGGCAAGTGAGGTGCAGAAAGAAGCAAGAGAGGTGCAGAAACAGGCAAGAGAAGTGCATAAAGAGGCAAGAGAATTGCTGAAAGAAGCAACAGAGGTGTAGAAAGAAGCAAGAAAAGTGCAGAAAGAGGCAAGTGAGATGCAAAAACAGGCAGGTAAGGGACAGAAAGAGGGAAGACGAGTGCTGAAAGAGACAACAGGGGTGCACAAAGAAGCAAATGAGGTGCAGAAAGAGGCAACAGACGTGCAGAAAGAGGGAAGAGAGGTGCAGAAAAAGCCAAGAAAAGTGCAGAAAGAGGCAAAAGAGGCACATAAAGAGACAACAGGGGTGCAGAAAGAAGCAAGACAGGTGCAGAAAGAAGCATGGAAAGTGCAGAATGAAGCAACAGGGGTGCAGAAAGGGGCAAGAGAAGTACAGAAACAGGCAAGAGAAGTGCACAAAGAGGCAAGAGAATTGCTGAAAGAAGCAACAGAGGTGTAGAAAGAAGCAAGAAAAGTGCAGAAAGAGGCAAGTGAGATGCAAAAACAGGCAGCAAACGTACAGAAAGAGGGAAGACGAGTGCTGAAAGAGACAATAGGGGTGCAGAAAGAAGCAAATGAGGTGCAGAAAGAGGCAACAGACGTGCAGAAAGAGGGAAAAGAGGGCAGAAAAAGGCAAGAAAAGTGCAGAAAGAGGCAAAAGAGGTACATAAAGAGACAACAGGGGTGCAGAAAGAAGCAAAACAGGTGCAGAAAGAAGCATGGAAAGTGCAGAATGAAGCAACAGGGGTGCATAAAGAGGCAAGAGAAGTGCAGAAACAGGCAAGGGAAGTGCACAAAGAGGCAAGAGAATTGCTGAAAGAAACAACAGAGGTGTAGAAAGAAGCAAGAAAAGTGCTGAAAGAGGCAAGTGAGGAGCAAAAACAGGAAGGAAAGGTACAGAAAGAGGGAAGACGAGTGCAGAAAGAGACAACAGGGGTGCAGAAAGAAGCAAATGAGGGGCAGAAAGAGGCAACAGACGTGCAGAAAGAGGGAAGAGAGGTGCAGAAAAAGGCGAGAAAAGTGCAGAGAGAGGCAAAAGAGGCACATAAAGAGACAACAGGGGTGCAGAAAGAAGCAAGACAGGTGCATAAAGAAGCATGGAAAGTGCAGAATGAAGCAACAGGGGTGCAGAAAGAGGCAAGAGAAGTGTAGAAAGAAGCAAATGAGGTGCAGAAAGAGGCAACAGACGTGCAGAAAGAGGGACGAGAGGTGCAGAAAAAGGCAAGAAAAGTGCAGAAAGAGGCAAAAGAGGTACATAAAGAGACAACAGGGGTGCAGAAAGAAGCAATACAGGTACAGAAAGAAGCATGGAAAGTGCAGAATGAAGCAACAAGGGTGCAGAAAGAGGCAAGAGAAGTGCAGAAACAGGCAAGAGAAGTGCACAAAGAGGCAAGAGAATTGCTGAAAGAAGCAACAGAGGTGTAGAAAGAAGCAAGAAAAGTGCAGAAAGAGGCAAGTGAGATGCAAAAATAGGCAGGAAATGTACAGAAAGAGGGAAGACGAGTGCAGAAAGAGACAACAGGGGTGCAGAAAGAAGCAAATGAGGTGCAGAAAGAGGCAACAGACGTGCAGAAAGAGGGAAGAGAGGTGCAGAAAAAGGCAAGAAAAGTGCAGAAAGAGGCAAAAGAGGCACATAAAGAGACAACAGAGGTGCAGAAAGAAGCAAGACAGGTGCAGAAAGAAGCATGGAAAGTGCTGAATGAAGCAACAGGGGTGCAGAAAGAGGCAAGAGAAGTGTAGAAAGGAACAAGTGAGGTGCAGAAAGAGCCAACAGAGGTGCAAAAGAGGCAAGAGAGGTGCAGAAACAGGCAAGAGAAGTGCACAAAGAGGCAAGAGAATTGCTGAAAGAAGCAACCGAGGTGTAGAGAGAAGCAAGAAAAGTGCAGAAAGACGCAAGTGAGGAGCAAAAACAGGCAGGAAAGGTACTGAAAGAGGGAAGACGAGTGCAGAAAGAGACAACAGGGGTGCAGAAAGAAGCAAATGAGGTGCAGAAAGAGGCAACAGACGTGCAGAAAGAGGGAAGAGAGGTGCAGAAAAAGGCAAGAAAAGTGCAGAGAGAGGCAAAAGAGGCACATAAAGAGACAACAGGGGTGCAGAAAGAAGCAAGACAGGTGCAGAAAGAAGCATGGAAAGTGCAGAATGAAGCAACAGGGGTGCAGAAAGAGGCAAGAGAAGTGTAGAAAGAAGGAAATGAGGTGCAGAAAGAGGCAACAGACGTGCAGAAAGAGGGACAAGAGACGTGCACAAAGAGGCAAGAGAATTGCTGAAAGAAGCAACAGAGGTGTAGAAAGAAGCTAGAAAAGTGCAGAAAGAGGCAAGTGAGATGCAAAAACAGGCAGGAAATGTACAGAAAGAGGGAAGACGAGTGCAGAAAGAGACAACAGGGGTGCAGAAAGAAGCAAATGAGGTGCAGAAAGAGGCAACAGACATGCAGAAAGAGGGAAGAGAGGTGCAGAAAAAGGCAAGAAAAGTGCAGAAAGAGGCAAAAGAGGCACATACAGAGACAACAGGGGTGCAGAAAGAAGCAAGACAGGTGCAGAAAGAGGCAAGAGAAGTGTAGAAAGGAACAAGGGAGGTGCAGAAAGAGCCAACAGAGGTGCAAAAGAGGCAAGAGAGGTGCAGAAACAGGCAAGAGAAGTGCACAAAGAGGCAAGAGAATTGCTGAAAGAAGCAACAGAGGTGTAGAAAGAAGCAAGAAAAGTGCAGAAAGAGGCAAGTGAGGAGCAAAAACAGGCAGGAAAGGTACAGAAAGAGGGAAGACAAGTGCAGAAAGAGACAACGGGTGCAGAAAGAAGCAAATGAGGTGCAGAAAGAGGCAACAGACGTGCAGAAAGAGGCAAAAGAGGCACATAAAGAGACAACAGGGGTGCAGAAAGCAAGACAGGTGCAGAAAGAAGCATGGAAAGTGCAGATGAAGCAACAGGGGTGCAGAAAGAGGCAAGAGAAGTGTAGAAAGGAACAAGTGAGGTGCAGAAAGAGCCAACAGAGGTGCAAAAGAGGGAAGAGAGGTGCAGAAACAGGCAAGAGAAGTGCACAAAGAGGCAAGAGAATTGCTGAAAGAAGCAACAGAGGTGTAGAAAGAAGCAAGAAAATTGCAGAAAGAGGCAAGTGAGGAGCAAAAACAGGCAGGAAAGGTACAGAAAGAGGGAAGACGAGTGCAGAAAGAGACAACAGGGGTTCAGAAAGAAGCAAATGAGGTGCAGAAAGAGGGATGAGAGGTGCAGAAAAAGGCAAGAAAAGTGCAGAGAGAGGCAAAAGAGGCACATAAAGAGACAACAGGGGTGCAGAAAGAAGCAAGACAGGTGCAGAAAGAAGCATGGAAAGTGCAGAATGAAGCAACAGGGGTGCAGAAAGAGGCAAGAGAAGTGTAGAAAGAAGCAAATGAGGTGCAGAAAGAGGCAACAGACGTGCAGAAAGAGGGACGAGAGGTGCAGAAAAAGGCAAGAAAAGTGCAGAAAGAGGCAAAAGAGGTACATAAAGAGACAACAGGGGTGCAGAAAGTAGCAAGACAGGTACAGAAAGAAGCATGGAAAGTGCAGAATGAAGCAACAGGGGTGCAGAAAGATGCAAGAGAAGTGCAGAAACAGGCAAGAGAAGTGCACAAAGAGGCAAGAGAATTGCTGAAAGAAGCAACAGAGGTGTAGAAAGAAGCAAGAAAAGTGCAGAAAGAGGCAAGTGAGATGCAAAAACAGGCAGGAAATGTACAGAAAGAGGGAAGACGAGTGCAGAAAGAGACAACAGGGGTGCAGAAAGAAGCAAATGAGGTGCAGAAAGAGGCAACAGACGTGCAGAAAGAGGGAAGAGAGGTACAGAAAAAGGCAAGAAAAGTGCAGAAAGAGTCAAAAGAGGTACATAAAGAGACAACAGGGGTGCAGAAAGAAGCAAGACAGGTGCAGAAAGAAGCATGGAAAGTGCAGAATGAAGCAACAGGGGTGCAGAAAGAGGCAAGAGAAGTGTAGAAAGGAGCAAGTGAGGTGCAGAAAGAGCCAACAGAGGTGCAAAAAGAGGCAAGAGAGGTGCAGAAACAGGCAAGAGAAGTGCATAAAGAGGCAAGAGAATTGCTGAAAGAAGCAACAGAGGTGTAAAGAAGCAAGAAAAGTGCAGAAAGAGGCAAGTGAGATGCAAAAACAGGCAGGAAAGGTGCAGAAAGAGGGAAGACGAGTGCAGAAAGAGACAACAGGAGTGCAGAAAGAAGCAAATGAGGTGCAGAAAGAGGCAACAGACGTGCAGAAAGAGGGAAGAGAGGTGCAGAAAGTATATGAAATTTGCAGAATGAGGTCAAGAGAAGTGCAGAAAAAGAAAGAAACGTGCAGAAAGATGCAACAGAAATGCAGAAAGAGGCAAGAGAGGCCCAGAGGGAAGCAAGAGTGGCTTGCACACCATTAGTACCAATTTAACACCCACATTTAGCAATAAGTAACACATGACCATTCTAGGTTTGCAAAGGGCCTTCCACCACGCTGTAACACTTGTCGCTGCATTTTTGTTAACGTTTGACCCGTTTCAGCTAGAAACAAGGCTTTTTTTGTTCAAATCTGCAGATTAGGGTGCAGATGATGAATTATGTGGCTAATGCAGAAAATGTATAATTGTGCGAAAGTCGGTGCAGCCAAACAGTCACATAATTCCAGTGGCCCTGCTCATAGCCTCTGACTAGGTCCACAAGTGCTCCTCAGTAATTCCATCTTTTTTTGTCTCACTGAGTTCATAGTTGAGCTTCTATGGAAACGAGGAAGACTAAACCTGAGGTTACCACTCCACAACACAGACTACCATACCACATAATTACTCTCCATAACACATAATCCCACTCTACATAATTCCTATACACTAAATACCACATACTTTCTATCCACATAATTTCACTGCACAACATACCACATAATTCCACTACACACAACGTACATCCACTCCAAAAAACATGAGTAAAAAACTTTTGCATTTACAACGCCAATAGCTCTAATTCTCGCAAATGCGAAACCTATTACATTGCAAACACTTCTTTAACTAGTAGTCGCGTTTGCATAGTGGTGGAGAAAGGGTGCTGGGCCTCTGACCAGCGCTCAAGAATTCCGGTGCGTAGGGCTTACAGGAGGTACCAGTAGGGCTTCTTGGCTCCCAAAGTCCCTCAGGAGTAAATTGGACTTCATCCCCCATCCCGTAGTCTGCCAGGAGGCGCGTTTGCAGAATGGTGGAGAAAGGGAGGCATGGCCTCCGAAGACGTCTTAGCAATCCCACTGTGCGGGACTTACTGGAGGTAACAAGAGGGTAGTTGGCCCCCAAGGACATCCTTGGGGCCAACTACCCTCCTATTACCTCCAGTAAGTCCCACACAGCAGCATTGCTAAGTTCGAAGAGCAGGCCACGCCCCCTTTGCCCACCACTCTACAAACGCGCTCCCTGGCGCACTCTTGGATGGGGATTGAAGTCCCCTTCACTGCTGGGGGTCCTTTAGGGGCCAACTAGCCTACCTCTTACCTCCAGTAAGCCCCACGCAGTGGGATTGCTGAGAGGTAGACAAAGGGCACGCCCCCTTTCTCCACCACTCTGCAAACACGCCCCCTGGCGCGTTGTTAGTTGGGGAATTAATTCCCCTTGAATGCTGAGGGTCCCTGTGGGCCAACCAGCCCACCAGGTACCTCCAATATGCGCCACAGAGCTGGATTGCAGAGAGGTAGTCTGAGGCCATGCCCCCTTTTTATACCACTCTGCAAACGCACCTCTTGGCGCACTGCTGCTCGGGGGATGAAGTCCACTTGTGTCCTGAGGTCCTCAGGACACAAGAGGACCTCATCACCCCACCACCAGTGCGCCAAGAGGCGTGTTTGCAGATTGGTGTAAAAAGGGGCGTGGCCTCGGACCACCTCTCTGCAACACAGCTCTGTGGCACATACTGGAGGTACCTAGTGGGCTAGTTGGACCCCAGGGACCCTCAGGATTGAAGGGGACTTAATCCCCCAATTTACAACGCCCCAGAGGGGTGTTCGCACACTTTTCATATCAGGCCCGCCCCCTCCCTGCACCACTGTGCAAACGTTCCCCCTGGCACGTTGTAAATTGGGGGATTAAGTCCCCTTGAATCCTGAGGGTCCTTGGGGGACAACTAGCCCACCAGGTACCTCCAGTAAGCGCCACAGAGCTGCGTTGCAGAGAGGTGTAAAAAGGGGCGTGGCCTTGGACCACCTCTCTGCAACGCAGCTCTGTGGCGCATATTAGAGGTACCTGGTGGGCTAGTTGGCCCCCAGGGACCCTCAGTATTCAAGGGGAATTAATTCCCCAACTAACAACGCGCCAGGGGGCGTGTTTCCAGAGTGGTGGAGAAGGGGGCGTGGCCTCCGGAGAGATGCCGGCTTTTTATTTTTGTACAAGGGGGCTGTGTGGCTCCCCTTTTAAACTTTTGGGGCCCTGGGGACCCCATCCCCCAGGGCCTGACCCCTTTTTCTAAAAAAAAAAAAAATTAAATCGCGGGCCACTTCTGGCCCCGGGGACCCCATCCCCCGGGACCTGGACTCTCCGTTGGGGACCGTGAGGGAAGCCCCAATTCCCCCACGGTCCCGCCGGCTCCCCGCCTCCTGCGGGAGCCGGCATTGCTTTTGAGCAAGGGGAGCTGCTAACATGCAGCTCCCCTTGCTCAAAAGCAATTCTGCTTTGCTTCATTGAAGCGAGAGCAGGAAAACCTGCTCTCGCTTCAATGAAGCCCTGCCATAGCAAACAGCAGTGTCCCGGGGTGGGCAACCCGGGACACTGCAGGAGCCGGCCCTGGGGGGGTGGCGGTTGCCAGGGCCATCGAGGGCTCCAGGAGGGGGGCCGCACGGCCCCCCTCCCAACTATTTAAAGCCCTGGGGAGGTGGTGGACCCGGGACACGGGGGTCCGTAACGGACCCCCGCATTTGAATACAGAGTGCCCCGGGGAGGTGGTGGTCCCCGGGGCAGTGTGGGGGGGCTTGAGCCCCCCCACACTAATTAATGATGACAGCCCTGGGGAGGTGGTGCTCCCTGGGGCTTGGGGGGCCCGTGAGGCCCCCCACCCTTATTAACATTAGGCCCCAGGGAGGTGGTGGTCCCCGGGGCTGCGGGGGGGCCGCGTGCCCTGTGAATAAATTATCAAGCCCTGGGGATGTGGTGGTCCCCGGGGCTGCGGGGGCCCCCGCTACATAAATAAATTGCCCCCGGGACTTGGCCCACCCGGGGGCTTTGAAAACGAAGCGCGGGAGACCGCGCTTCGTTTTTTAAAATTTTCAAACGCATTCGCGCAACTGGCGCGACCCCGCCCGAAAAAAAAAAAATAATGCTTTTTCTGGGCCTGGGGGTCCCACAGGCCTCGGGGGTCAGGGTGTTTTTACCCTGCCCCCTTTTCTTGTTTTTTTATCTTTCTTTTACCTTTTTATTTCTCCCTCCGTCCAAGGCACAAGATGGCTGCCAACACTTCCTGGTTTGAAGTGTTGGCAGCCAATCAGAGGCAAGCTCGTGCTTGTGTGGTTAGGTTCCACCCAGATATCGAAAGTTTTCTTTTCTTTAATTTCTCAGCAACTGCTGAACGGATTTACACCATTTAACAAAAAGGGCTCTTTCTGAACCAAGGGCTACCTTTTTCCCAAATTTGGTGTAATTCCGTGCAGCAGTTCGGGCTGTAGCTTTGTCTAAAGTTTCCTATGGAAATTAACATGAGGAAAATGCGTTTTGGGACCCCCCTTTTTTCTCAGCCCCCGCTTGACGAATCACCCCGAAACTTTCAAGACAGGAGATGACCGGAGCGGGCCACTAGCTTTGAAAATTTCACGAAGATTCATCAACGACGCCAAAGTTATTGGGAAAACAAAAACGCTTTTGAATAGAAACGAGGTCCTAACTATAACTACCTACTGGCGACCGCCAGTAGGTAATATATATATATATATATATATATATATATATATATATATATATATATATATATATATATATATATATATATATATATATATATATATATATATATATATATATATATATATATATATATATATATATATATATATATATATAAATTCGTCCAAACTCTGCATAAACAGTGTGGCGCACACTCGAGTGAGAGTTAAAAATTACTTTATTTTTAGTCCCGTGCTAAACAAACGCGTTTCGGCCATGACGGCCTTCATCAATGTCAAACGGCAATGTGTTCATAAAGTTTAAATACTTTTCAACTTGTTAAACATGTGGCCAAAAATCGGATAAAAAACGGACTTACTAAAAAGGCATATTATTTTCTAGTAACAGTGGCGGCCATCTTACAATGGATACATAGAGAACCCATATACTATGATTTATATGTGTGTATCTCATCTAAAATCCCAATATTGTTAGATAACTATACGAGATTCGATCAGCATCCATAAATAATCATAAATATCCATAAATACAACAATTTACCATGGTTATCCATATACAACAATAAATAATACAATAATTAAAAAATATTGATGAACATTATAAAATCCCATTGGAACCTAAAATGTGGATATATAAAGAATTTCTAGTATATTCTTGGTAGAAATACAGCCCTGAATGGGCTAAATGATCTTTTCCTTAAAAATATCCCAACGAATCAACATATCAAAAGGTGGCCGCCTTAATATTCTTAATAAGCTACCTAAAATCCGTTTCCTATAATTGTCTAACATACTCTTCATTTCTAACATTTTCAAATTGATCCATTTCTTACATCTGGCCATCACTTTTAAAAAAAGAGACAATTTAAATTAAACTAGGAAAAAAGTTACTTAAAACAACTGAAAAAGAAGAAGATTTGAACATAAATCTCTCTAACATTTTGTGGGATTATCTAGTTCAAAAATTTATATAATACAATTCATTCAACGACATTTCTACCACTTTTTATGTGATTTTTTATGTTTGTATATGTATATACTATTTTCTTCCTCTAGATCTATCAATGAGGAAAAATTTGATCAGAGGTGAGAAAAAGACAAGAAAAAGGGGGGAAGAAAGGAACGAAAAATCATCCAGGTGAAAAAGGTAAAAAGGTAAAAAGGTCTATAGGGTCTATAACGTGTGAGTTAATTACTTGTTTCATTGGGCTATTTCTCTATATCCAAAATAAGCCTTTTTTCAATACAAATTCTAATTTACTCCATTGTGTTTCACCATTGTCTATTGATCAATGTTTTCAGTGACAGACTCTAATTGTATTTTATGAAGTGAAATAAAGATAAATTACAATAAAAACAATTACCATATACCTGTTATTGATCTAACCTACATGTATCCACAGTTCCTCCTCACAATTAAGACCATAGGGGGTAAGCGTGCGTAGATCCACTATATATTTGGACTCCAATTGTCTCAACATTCTAACCCTATCACCCCCTCTTTTTGGCGGAGGGACGTGATCTATACAGAAGAATCTCAAATGTTGGCTATTGCTATTGTGATAATTTGCGAAATGTCTTGCGACAGGATAACTATTATCTTTTTTATTGATCGCACGCATATGTTCCAAAATCCTCTTTTTCGTCTGATGTATCGTGCTTCCCACATAACGTAGGTTGCACGGACACAGCAGACAGTACACAGTAAATTCGGTGTTACAATTTAGGAGTCTTCCAATATATCTAATTCGTTCTCTGCCTGGCACCTGAAACTCTTTCACGGTTTTGCTATTTTTACATGCCTTACACTTGAGACATGGATAAAAACCCTTTATGTTACTCAAGCTTGCTTCTGTTTTGTTATAGTGACTGTGCACCAGCATATCTTTTAAAGAAACATTCTTCCTATAGGTTATGCTCGGATGGTGCGTGATTTGTTTTCCAATTATACCATCCGATCGAAGAATGTTCCAATGTTTCCCTAGAATCTGGCGTATTTCTCCAGAATCTGTGGAATAAGTCAATACCATTCTGGTCGTCTCATCTTCACCAGATCGGGCTGTCTTATTAAGTAGTTCTTTTCTATCTCGTTCATTCACTTTAGTTAGTGCTGGTTGTAATATCTTCTGTGGATAGCCCCTCTGTGAAAAGCGACTCACTGCCTGCTTAGCAGCTGTGTCATAATCTTCTCTAGTTGTACTATTCCTTTTGAGGCATAGCAGCTCTTCATAAGGGATGCTGTTCACAAGACACCGTGGGTGTTGACTGGTGTAATGCAATGTGGCATTGCCCGCTGTATCTTTACGGAACAACTTAGTTTTCAGTTGACCTCCATCCGCAAAGACCATCAGATCCAGATATGCTACCTCCTTTCTACTAATAGTTCTCGTAAAATGGAGGTTGATGTCGTTAGTATTAAGACTATCTATATACTGGTCCAATTCATTTCTGGTACCCGTCCATACGAAAAATATGTCATCGATATAGCGGGTCCAAATTGCTATCCTCTGTGCCAAGACCTCATTGATACCTGACCAGGCCACGTGCTTCTCCCACCAGCCCACGAACAAGTTTGCGTAGCTGGGGGCGAAGCACGTGCCCAACGCGGTACCCTGTTTTTGCATATATAATTGGTCACCAAACGCAAAGATATTATTATGTAGGCAGAATGTCATAAAATCCACGATCATCTGACTATGTTCCATAAATTTTAAGGGCCTGGTTTTCAAGAATGTTTTCACGGCTTCCACTCCCTGATTATGATTGATACAGGTGTACAAGCTAGAAATATCAAGTGTCACCAAGAAAAAGGAATTATCCCAGTTAATATTATCAATCATCTTGATAAAATCTGTACTGTCTTTGACAAAAGAAACCAAATCATACACAAAGGGGCATAAAATACAATTCACTAAGATCGAGGTATTTTCTAAAAGGCTTCCCTTTGAAGACACTATAGGTCTACCTGGTGGCCTTTTTGCATTTTTATGTATCTTAGGGATGTGATAAAAAGTTGGAGTAACAGGGTAATCAATTTTGATATATTTATACTCATCCTGACTCAAAATGCCCTTATCCCGCCAAAAATCAATCATAGAATAAAATTCTAATACACTTTGGTTGTATTCTTTTTTGGAAATTTTTACATAACAATTAGTTTCACTTAATTGTCTTAGGGCTTCTTCTTCATAAATCGTAGTGTCTTGTATGACAATATTTCCGCCCTTATCAGACGGTTTTATCACTATTGTCTGATCTCCTTGCAAGTTCTTAATTGCCTGTCTTTCTGCTAGAGTAATATTCTGTTGTTGTTTATCCTCTTCTTTATGTTGATCTCTTAATTTATCCAGGTCTCTTATAACCACTTCATGAAAACTATCAATCATGTCAAACGCTGTTCTCGGGATAAATCTGGACTTTTGTTTAAGATGACTACTCATCCCAGTTTGTGCTAAGTCAATTTGTTCCAGAAATTCCCTGTCATCCATAGCTCGTGAACCACCTTGATCCAAGGATTCACTTTCTAGGTCATGTAATGCTCTTAGCGCTGGAAGATCACTTCCCTGTAATATGTCTGTTGGTTCTATTATACGTTCCTCTATAGTTCCCAATCCAGTCGCTTGACCTTGAAATAATTTCTTTAATTTTAGTTTTCTTATGAAAAGATAGAGATCAATTCTTGTCTGTGCATAATCCCATTTATTTGTAGGGCAAAAAGACAGTCCTTTGTGTAAAACTTGTTTTTCTGTGTTACTCAATTCTCTTTTGGATAAGTTCACTATTGTCAAATCAGTTTGATTTATTTCTTGTTCAATCCTCTCTTGCTCCTGGTTAACCTGGGAGTATACTGTTGCTTTTCTTTTCTTACTCCTTCTGGTTTTCCTTTTTCTTGTTCTGGTGGTCGGGTTCTTTGTGGCAATTGGCGCCATGATTGTTGGATTATTTGGTATTCTTGGGGAAAATTTATCCTTCCTCCGACATTCTCCGTAAGACTAGTACTGGCATTTCCTCCTTCTGATTCTGATTGTTCTGTGTCTAATTCGGATTCAGAGGTGTCTCTTGCTGATGCCATGTTGGTTTTCTTTGCCTCTTGAATTGATTTTCTTGGTAGATCAAATTTTTTTTTGCGAACGTTAAGACCCTGCCCGACTCATAATCATTTTGATCTCTGACAAATTTCTCATGTTTGCGCTTTCTGATTATTTCCTCGTATTTCACCAATCTCTGCTTCATTTGCTGTCTTAAGAGTTCCGCCGTCTCTTTGGCCGAGTCTTCTGCGATAAGATTTTCTAGTCTTTTTATCTCTTCCATTAATTTAGCTCTATCGCTGATGGCGTATTTGATTAAGATCTCCACCATTCCCTTGGCCGAGCAAGTTGTATGAGCTGACCATTCTAGTAGTAGATTGGGGTCAGGATTTTCGTACGATGGTACCGTATATATGCGGAGACCACGAGGAATACGATCCACTTCCAAATATCTGCGCAATGATGTCGACTCCCACCATTTGCGCACTTCCTTTTCATACGTTTTCTCAAGTAACTGAAACAGCCCTTTTAGAGAATTCGGAGCCACGCCATCTCCTCCTTGTCTATTTCTCACCCCTGCTGTTTCTTGGGGTCCCACAGTGAATATCGAGGCAGCCGCCTCCATCCTCTCCTCTTCACTAAACATTGCCGTTAGTTGCAACGGGACACTTTACGATTAATTACTGGATTCCGCTTTGCCTTCATACGGCATTACGTATTGCTCTTGATATTTCTCGTAACACTTAACCAAGCAGTTCGGGGGTGCAGCGTAATGGCGATGTCGACTTACCGGAATGGGCTTCTGACAGGCTTACGCGTCCTCCGACCCGGCCGCCTCCGATTCCACTCCGGATCCGTCCTATTGTCGCCCTGTACCGTCCCTCTTGCGGTTTCAATACTTCGCGTACTTTGGTGGAGCCGGCGATATTTTCACTGAAGTTCATCCAAGATCGTCACCTAGACCGCCGCTCTCTTCCAAGTGGGTGCCGCCACTTAGCAGCGGTGCACTGCTAAATACTCGTCCAAACTCTGCATAAACAGTGTGGCGAACACTCGAGTGAGAGTTAAAAATTACTTTATTTTTAGTCCCGTGCTAAACAAATGCGTTTCGGCCATGACGGCCTTCATCAATGTCAAACGGCAATGTGTTCATAAAGTTTAAATACTTTTCAACTTGTTAAACATGTGGCCAAAAAATCGGATAAAAAACGGACTTACTAAAAAGGCATATTATTTTCTAGTAACAGTGGCGGCCATCTTACAATGGATACATAGAGAACCCATATACTATGATTTATATGTGTGTTTCTCATCTAAAATCCCAATATTGTTGGATAACTATATGAGATTCGATCAGCATCCATAAATAATCATAAATATCCATAAATACAACAATTTACCATGGTTATCCATATACATCAATAAATAATACAATAATGAAAAAATATTGATGAACATTATAAAATCCCATTGGAACCTAAAATGTGGATATATAAAGAATTTCTAGTATATTCTTGGTAGAAATACAGCCCTATATATATGAAACCAGGATCCCAAAGAACGACCGCGGTGGGCCAAACAAGGGCACAGACTCCAGTTGAAGATGCAATAAAGAGAATTTATTGTCTTAGCATGTCAGGATGACGCGTTTCGACCACAAGCCTGTGGTCTTGATCATATATATATATATTCACTGAAAAAACCATAGGTTTCAGGGACGTTATAGTTAGAAATTAGCATTTAAAAAACCTTAGAAATTCACTGAAGAAACCACAGGTTTCAGGGACGTTATAGTTAGTTGGACATTTCACTCGTACAAAACCAGAGAAATTCCAACGTTATAGTTAGTTCAGCTAACTATAACTTGCGCCCCCGCAATGCACTGCTGATGACATCACATATTACATCATTCATGACATGGTCAGTGACTTCACTGATGACATCACTGATGACATCTCAAATGACATCACTGATGACATCACTGATGACATCATGCACATGATAATCTGATGCACCTCCTCATACCCTAATATAACCTTTGATACACCCACTCTAAAATACAGACTACCATTTTCGAAACTATAGACACACCAATACCAGTCAGTACATACCCACTCACTAATTGCTAGGTCTACACACACATCCACTCATTCACCCATACAGTCACTCATACATGCACACAACCATCAATATGGCATTATCAGATGCACCCATATATCTATACAGACACTCACACACCGCCACTCATCCATAGAGTTACTCACACACCTAGTCAGTCATGCAAAGAATCAATCACACCCATTTACTCACCTATACAGTTATACACACACCACCTCACTTATTCAAACATATACTAACACATACTTACACTCTTATACAATAACTAATTCAAGCACACACTCATCCATACAGCCACTCTCACAATCACTCACTCTCATATATAGTCATTTATACACTCCAACACTCACTTATACTGCCTTTCACATATGCAGTTACTCACACATGTACCACTGAGGCATCCATTCACTCACCAACACACCCATACACACACTCACCCACCCATACAGCCCTTCACAGATACACTCTTGAACCCATACACCCACTCACACATCTATGCACAGAGTCACACCCACCCCCACCCCCCCACACAGTCACTGAGGCACCCACACAAATACTCAGACAACCAATCAATAACCCATATAGATCCTCCTTTAGCTACTCACCAACCCATGCAACCGCTTACACACCAACTGACAAACTAAACTGTGTGAATGTCTGTATCAGTCACTAACCCATGCATTCAGTAAGACACATTTAATCACTCACTTGTACAGTCAGTCCCGCACCTACTAAATCCTCCATCCAGACACTTAAACACCCACTCATTCTTCAATACACCTTGGCATATATTTTTTAAACATATTTAAACTTTATAGAAACACACAGTCACTGGATGATGTCATCAGTGATGTCATTTGAGATGTCATCAGTGATGTCACTGACCATGTCATGAATTATGTAATATGTGACGTCATCAGCAGTGCATTGCGGGGGCGCGAGTTATAGTTAGCTGAACTAACTATAACGGCAGAATTTCTCTGGTTTTGTACGAGTGAAACGTCCAACTAATTATAACGTCCCTGAAACCTGTGGTTTTTTCAGTAAATTTCTAAGGTTTTTTAAATGCTAATTTCTAACTATAACGTCTCTGAAACCTATGGTTTTTTCAGTGAATTTCTAAGGTTTTTTAAATGCTAATTTCTAACTATAACGTTTGTAAAACCTATGGTTTTTTCAGTGAATTTCTAAGGTTTTTTAAATGCTAATTTCTAACTATAACGTTTTTAAAACCTATGGTTTTTTCAGTGAATTTCGAAGCTTTTATAAATGCTAATTTCTAACTACAATGTACCTGAAACCTATATTGTTTTTAAGTAATTTTTTTAAAAAAAACGTGCATACTTTTTGTAGTGAAAAACTAACTGTTACAGTAGTCTGTTATAAGTTATAATTTAACAATGTTTAAAACTTAATTAGCACTAATCAAAATCTAAGGGGCCCATTACGATAACCGGCGTTAAAAAATCCGCCCTCTACGATAGCATGAGAAAACCGCCCGCCTGCACCATGGGAATACCGACCGAGCAATTATGAAGTCGCGAAGCAACCTCCGCCCGCGGCGGTAAAAAAACACAAAATTCCGTCCGTCCATGTCCGAGTAGAAGATTAACCGTCCGCCACGGACGCAATCCCGCCCGAAAACCCAAATCCGCCCGCTCTGACGACCGAGACAACGACCGTGAAATTATGATCTCCCCGACATGAGCGCGGAAAATCCACATATTCCCCGCCCACCACGGTTAACAACAGCGATGAATAACTGACACGGCGGAAGGCCTGGCGGCCACGTCCGTGCACGGAAATCATTTGCGGAACAAAGAAATACACACAACATGGCCAACAAGTCCACACAGCAAACTACGCCAAAATACCCAAACACAGAACACATCCCAATGACACATGCCCCCTGCCAAAACTAAAAAACTACAAATCCCAGGACAACAGACACAACACACCTGAAAACGACAGAGCATCATGACACACCCACATAGGTCAGTACAAAAGCAGCCTCTTCACAGACCACAATCCCTTGCACTACGACAAAGCGAAGACGCCATCAGACAACCCAGAGAGACACAAAGGAAAGCAGCACACCACACGCACGCACACATCACACACATCACCACCACTACCACCACCACCATCACCACTGAAACAACGGCACCACGAACCCCCTGCACATCACACACCACACACCACACAACCACCACACCAGCTCCACAAATAGCAAACCACACACCATGGCAACACAAAGAATGCCAAAGTACACTGCCACTGAGTTGACGGTCATGGTCGATGAGATCATCAAGGTGCACCCACAAATCTATGGGAACCAGGTCCAACAGACACCAGTAGCCACCAGAAACAGAATGTGGAGCAGGATCGTAGACCAGGTGAATGCAGTTGGGAACGTGCCACGCAACCGGGGTGAAATCACAAAGAGGTGGCACGACCTGAAAAGCGTGGTCAGGAAGAAGGAGGCCAAGAATCGTGAGCTGGCTGACAGGACTGGCGGCGGAAATCCCGTGCTATTCAAGACCTTCAAGGCGTGGGAGGAGAAGGTGCGAGGCATTCTGCATCCGGAGAGTCTCACCGGAATACCAGGGGGAGTGGAGGCTGGTAAGTACAAACAAATGTATACCAGCACACCGCTATGTACTGTCATGCACTACCAGAATGACATAGCACCGAGGGCCAAACACCCCCATGTCCAGTACACAATACACAAGACATCTCTCACACATGCAACAGACACTCCCACACACTCAGCCCAAAGGTACCAACAAACAAAACCATGGGGGCATGTGTACAGTCAGCCAGCACCACAACTCCCACCAGGTCCCCTTGTACCCCAGATGCGCCGGAAGGAGCACTCCCCACACCCACACTCATGTGTCAGCCATAGCTGCACTAACCAACAAGTAACATGTAAGTAGCCTTACCACAAACTCCGAGTATCGGAGGGGGGACTGCAGAAGTACAACCCCCACCAGGCCCCTAGTCCTACAGCGCAGCAAGATGGAGCACTCCCCACACCCATGTGTCAGCCATTGCAGTGCACAACTCCACCCGACAGCCAGATATGTTTCCCTACATGGAGGGGTGTCTGTGGGTGGTAAGCCTTCACCACAACTCACAACACGGACCCCACTCCCACAGACCAGCAAGATGGAGCACCCCTCCCTCTCATAACCATGTGACAGCCATTGCATTGCTCCCTCCAAACCAACAAGTAGGTAGACAACTGTACAGGGCGGGGTGTCTGTAGGCATGAGGACTGTACTACGACTAACATTTGGGACATGTCACGTAGCAGAGGAACAGGTAGCACTGCTCCCTGTCATAATCATGTGACTAATGTGCACACGGACATGAATTACAGAGTCATAGCCCACATGAGCCATCACAAATACACTAACACGTAAGGAGTCACGTCTGCATGCACAAGTCTCACTGGAGTAATGACCCACATGCCGTGCACTGTGCCAGTCATCACACACATCAGCAACACCATCGAAGTCTTGTCCATGTAGTCTTGTCTGATTGTTCCGTTGACATCGTACAACATCACCCATGTAAGTCTATCTTGTCTCAATGTAACAGAGTGGAACCACAGTAATGTCACATACACCACTGGACCCATGAACCACACAGCTACACAATGCACATTCAATATCTCATCCATCACATCTTTTTAGCCCCAGTGTCATGAAAGGTATATCATCTAATCAGTTGTCCCATATACAGTAGTTCAGCAAAGATTCCTGCCGATGACCAATAATGTGTCTGTAGTGTCTGAAGCGCACGTCACACTGTGATTTACAACATACCTAATATAGTCAACACCCCAAGAGCACTGCATTGCTGCACATGGCTGAGGGTAGCATGCACACCGAGGAATTGTCCCATCTGCAATACGTTGTGTGGCACACAACCATTACTCACTCACTACAATGCTTGCAGTGTAATGTCCCTAAATGATAACAGTGAGCAGATATGCTTGGTATGTCAGACATACACACACCTTTGTCTCTGCAGTGTCGTGTGGCCAAAACACATGTCCCCTCCTGCACCCATATGTCACAGTATGTACCCCAAAACCATATTTCACCTCAAAAGCGTTGAGGGGGCTGTACCCCTTTTGCCATCTGCGTTTCTAAGCGTTCCATTTGAACCCCAAAACCATATTTCACCTCAAAAGCGTTGAGGGGCTGGACCCCTTTTGCCATCTGCGTTTCTAAGCGTTCCATTTGAACCCCAAAACCATATTTCACCTCAAAAGCGTTGAGGGGGCTGTACCCCTTTTGCCATCTGCGTTTCTAAGCGTTCCATTTGAACCCCCAAACCATATTTCACCTCAAAAGCGTTGAGGGGGCTGTACCCCGTTTCCACCAAAGCCACAAAATATAGGGGTACTGCAATACACACCGATTGGCTATCCAAATCCGTCCCATGCCATGTGCACCCATCACACCATTCCATTGCCTTGATCACGCACACACATTGTAGAGCCATACACACGCATCTGGGAAATCAGTGCACAACTGTGCACCAACTGTGAATGTCAGACATCTAACACAAACCTTGCAAGGTGCAACACAATAACCTTTCGTCTCCGCCCCACTGGTGACGAACAGCATGATGCTGGAGAGGAGACAGCAGTCATCACAGCCAGTCCACAAGCCCTCCACCCGGACTCACGGATGTGGAAGACCTGGACACCTCTTCGGACGAGGACTCCCGACCAGGCACATCTGGTGTGGCAGGGCTCAACCGCTCCCCAGGACCCCTCCTACCCACCAACCCATCTCCCAGGGCTGGTGACCAGTCCCAGGCCCCTGTTGCCACGGTCATTGCGGCCACCGTCGCAACCACCACCACCACCACCACCACCACCACCACCAGGGCCTCCCTGACTACTCACTCTGCGCAAGGGGTTGCACGCACGTCGACATCGACCCTGGGAGCCACAACGAGGCCCCGGGTGACCACTGTGGCGAGTGGGCAGGTCGGTGGCAGCAGTTCAGGTGGGAGGAGCAGGGTCAGGCCAATGCCATCAGAGCCTGGGAGCCAAGCCCTGCCGCAAATCGCCAGAGTCCTTGTGGCCTATGAAGAGGCCCAGGGACAATGGGCCCGGTCATCTGCCGATACGCAGGAAGTCCTTGGGGTGTTGAGGTCCATGGACGCCCATATGGGCCAATTCGTGACCCGTATGGGCAAACTTGTCGACCTTATGGGCCAGCTAGTGGTGGCAGTGAGGGCCCAATCAAGGCCAACCACACCACCTCTGCCACCACCTGCTGGGGCGCAGGTCCGTGCAACATCCAGTTCCCCTGCGTCCACAGCGAGTGGGCAATCCTCAGCCACCACCAGCAGCCCACAAACACAACCCCCCTCTCAAACGTGGAAGGGGGCGTCCAAAGAGGAAACAGGTGTCCAGAGATGACTTTGCACGCTCCAAACGCCAGTGAGACAGCCAGCCACGGTGGCCATCTACTGCATTCACTTGGACTACTATCCTACCCCACACTGCCATGTGAATGGCATGTGTCTGTCGGACTGTGGACCCAGAACAACATGGGTACACCTTGGCCATCACGCGGACATGTCCGTCAACTCATTGTTCCAGCATGCACCACTTTTGTCATCACCTTGCCCACAATCACATGTCACTGTTCAAAATAAATACACCTGGATCACATTCTGTTGTATCTGCTCTGTGTTTAATCAAGGATGTGCAACCGTCACCATGATCAGTAATGCATCAGGAGTGTGGTATGTCGATAGGCCAGGAGAGGCTGTAGGGACCTAGGGGTGAAAAACAGAACAAGAGTCCATTGAATGTGTGTGTCACACACTCATCACACAGTACTTGTCATCAAGTTCAAGCAATGTACACACATCTCACAGAGCAACAGGGCACAATGCCACAGCCACTGTCAGTGGCATACTACCCTGGACATGGACCATTGCCACACAGCACTCAGTGAACAATAGGCCGCCGTGACAATGCACACATACACCTACACAACTACAGCAACATCATCCGACGTACATGGTCACTCACCGTCAAGTGAAGTAGCGGGCGATGAGCTGCTGACGCTCATTCACTGCTTCCTCCTCTCCACTGTCCTCGTCACTGGACACGGCCTGGTCTGCAGGCGGGGGCCCTGGCTGATCACCGTCAACCACTATCAGGGGGATCTGCCTGCGAATAGCGAGATTGTGCAGCATGCAGCATGCCACAACTATCTGGCACACCTTCTGTGGGGAGTATGCCAGTGCACCCCCGGTGCGGTCCAGGCATCTGAATCTGGACTTCAGGAGTCCAAAAGTCCGCTCCACCACACGTCTGGTCCTCCCATGTGCCTCATTGTATCTGACATCAGCTGGTGTCCTGGGATTACGTAGTGGGCTCAGCAGCCAAGGCCCGTTAGGATATGCAGAGTCACCTGGGTGTGAGAAACACAGAGAATCGTTGCAATTCCAACAGGACACAAGACAGCATGTCACACCCAGCACGCTACACGAGTATGCATACTCACCAACAATCCATGCACGGTCCGGTTGAAGATTGGACATCATTCGTAGGAGGATGCTGTGGCGCATGATGTGCGAGTCATGGGTGGAACCGGGAAACTTCCCACACACGTGTGTGATGATCATGTCCGCCAGGCACACCACTTGCACATTCAGGGAGTGGAAATGTTTCCGGTTCCATGGCCTGTGGTGCAACAAGGCCAACATGGGTGCAATCAATTGCACCAACAACGTGGGGGATGCGTCCAAGGGCATAGAAAGCACCCTTCACTGCCGCCAAATCACGAGCCCTGGGGAATCGGATGTACCGGTTCCTGTACAGCATCATAGCTGACAGGACATCCCGTAGCACCATGCTGAACATGGGTTGGGAGATTCCACCTCCACTGCCTACCGTGTGTTGGAAAGATCCGGTAGCGAAAAAATGCAGTGCAGCCATCACCTTAGCCGTGGGGGTGAATGCTGTTGGATACACCCTGCGAGGACGAAGGTGGGGTTCCAACATGGCGCATAGGTGATGCAGGGTGGGTCGGTCCAGCCGGAATTTATGAATGACCTCCACATCCTCCATGTCTGACAGCAATTGGTAGGGGCGATGTATGTTTGGTCTCCTCCTAGGACAGATGGAAGTGGACACATGTCAATGCAACACACCACATGGCACTTTCACATACACATAACTAAAATTACTGACAAACCAATAGAATCACAGAACAGCTGACAAGTAGGGACAGCACAGCCACAATACTCTTACACAGGTCCCCTTACCAATAGCAATGGCTACTGACACAAACCATTGCTATGAGCATGCACATGGGGATTTAGGCCCTAATAGTTTGAAAGGCATCATGATGGTTTCAGACTGCATAGGTGGGAGGCGACAACACCACGGCAATATACCTAGCTGGTGTGCCAGACACTGCTTCCGAGGCTGGGTGAGTATTGCACACACCAACAACACAATGTACACAGGCTGAGCGGGCAAAACAAGTGGGTCCTGTTGCACAATGGGATATGAGACAGTCAATGATGTCCCTAGTTCACCCAATGTACAGCACTGTACGTATCACACCTCCAACACACATTGACAGGTGTACACATTGACAACTCCATGACAACACAGCTGTGTGAATGCAAACACACATCACAAGTGACACGTAACGTTGCACGTGCCAAGTGGGAGATGTACATTGAGAAATATGGCATGTGTGTGCATATGACCATCCCATGCTCCCATGCTAATGTGTACATGATGATGTGCCAACAGACATGTGGAGGCTGAGCACTGGCCGTCAATGCCTATGCACACTGCATGAAGTGGCTCTGTCCAGTGTGGACATGCTCCCACACACAAATCATGGCCACACCTGCAAATGCATGGCGCACATTCAACTGTGGATTCCACATGGCACCAGCGGACTGTACCCGCCATGGACCAGGCCCTTGAGGCCAACTCCAATGGCCCTCGCGACTGCATCCTGCGTGTTCGACGATAGAGGTAAGCGTACCATGACAGCTCGGTGCAGGCCATTGTGTGCATTTGAAGTAGGCAGACATGGTACACCAATGTCCAATGCAGCAGCTTGGACCCACTGGAACAGCCCCAGGGGGCTATATGAGTGTGGGAGGGAGACCGGCATTACCACAGCTTCCACGGACTGCTGCCTGGCATCCCTCAACAACACCTGCCGCTGCTGCCACATGTCCACCTACATGTCGACGACTCTGAAGATATGTCCAGGTCCACTCACCAGCGAGGAGCTGGAGATCATGGATTCCGAGCTCCACGCAGACTGCCCAAGGCTGTTCATAGCAAAAGTTGTGTGTGTAATACAACTACAGTGTGTGTGGGAGTGCATGTGGGGGACCCACATGTCGTTGATCTACAGCACTATGATTCTGAGCCTGTGGGGTTCCAACATGCACTGCTTACCATGCTAACTACAGGTGTAAGGGGTATGTAGGCTCTCTGGCGCTTTCCCATGCATGTCCCTCACGAGTGGTGGTACATGGCATTTCCATGTCACACATCCAGTCACGCAGCCACTTGTCAATGCAGGACTCAGGGCAGTCATTGCTTGTGTGAATGGCTGGCTGGGTCCCTGCTGGCCTTCTCAGTCGCAGCAGACCTGGGCTGCACATTGACCGCACAATCCTAGAAGGAGACAACACTGACTGTACAGTGGGTTACATGTGTCTTTTGTTCAGGACTCTCCTGAAATGCACAAACTCAGCCCTGTCGATTGGACACACCATGTCTTGTGATAGGGATGTGTGTGAGAGATAGTGGCACTGAATGTGACCTACATTGCGGGGTGAGCCATTCACAGGGCAAGTACGTTGAGGGCTGCGCAGTGTTGGACACAGTGAGTCCACCCACAAAGATGTGTTGCCTTGTGATCTATGTGTTGGTCCACCTGACAATGGACAGTAGATGTGGGCAGACTACACATTGCTCAATGTGCTGGCAACCTGCATGTGAATGGGATGGACAGGTACTGTGTACACACTCCCAGCAGCATGCATTCACGTGTGGTGTACACATGCTTTTAGGCCATGTCCGATTACTTCCTGGCTCTGTTGCATGTCTCTGAGTATTTGGGATGGGTCAGCAGCATGCCACTGTGATTGGTGGATGTGGGTGATGTTGAGAAGTGTATGAGTGACATTCCAAGGCTCTTGTGTACCATCCCTGCAGTTTGAAGTCCTCCAGCCCAAGGGCTTGTGATGAGCCATTGCATCCAAGTTGATGCCTCTGTGTATGTGTGACCGACAGTGCAGCCAATTCCACAAAGTGTGTGACGTCATCTCCCTGAAGAGCTACTACGTGGCGATAACGAATCGGGGGATGCCCCCTCGTATTGTCAGGTCAGCACAGCGCTGCATTTCACCACTAATGGTATGCATCTTGACAGTCACACAGCCTGTGCCGGATGCATGTTTGTAGGGGCATCAGCAGCAAGCAAGTGTACAGTATTGTGGGATGGTGTCTTTTGCGGTGAGAGGCAGCATGTGTTCACAGCCTACCCATAATCTGGGTAATGTGATGTTTGTTGTGTGATGCAGTGGGTTGTATGTGTACTCTGTGCTGTGTGAATCTGACATGCATATGCGATTCCTGAGGGTCAAGATGTAATTTCAGCACTCTGCATTCTCAATGCACTCAGAGTCGTAGCCCTCAGGAACAACCTGTAGTAGGCTGGATTGGCAATTCACATGTATGTTTGAGGCACTGTGCCTACTCTGATTTCGTTCGGTCATATGTGTGCGATGCCTCACCTCATATCTCTGGTACTTACACATCCGGCACACTGTGCAACAGCAGTTGTGCTCGTGTGAACGACAGGTGGATGGCATGGGCTCATGGCCATTGTGGCCTGTCATGTTGCAGTCTGTGTGAGTGGTTTCCCATTCTGCTCCATGCAGGTATGTCTTTGGCCTAATTACGTAGTGGTCATCCTTGCCACCATCAGGACAGTGGGTGTGCACACCGCGATTTGGGGCTATGGTCGCAGGGTGACACAGGCCGGGTGTAGTGCTATGTGCACAACACATGTGCCACTTATTAGCGGCTTCATTTACTGGACGCCAGCCATTACGTGTTGATTGTGGTGGCTGTATGCAATTGCACAGGTATCGTGCAACTTGTGGATTTGTGGATGTTCTGTGCTGCTTCCCTTGCACATGTCTGTTTAATTGATGCCAGATGAGTGAGGCCACCTCACTCTCTCTCATGTGGCATCTCCCGTGGGTGCTGAGGGACAGGGGACGGTCAACAGTGGTGTGGCATCGGATGTAGCAGCTGCACAGGTGCTGAGTGTGACAGATGTGACCAGCGCCTCGGAGGGGCCAGACGTGTGCTGGATGAATCACAGGCCGAGATGGCAATTTCGGAGTCATCTGAGGTCAGAGATGATGCATCCATGTTTGCTAACACAGGGGACGTGGACTCTGGCTCCTCTTCAGCCACGCGGAGGCCAATGCCCGCCCTCCCATCTACTTCCACGGGTGCAACACGTGTCGGCACAGGGATGAAGGGTAGAGTTTCCTTCACACCAGGCACAGCTGCCCCTGCACATGTGACCCCTGCTGCCCTCAGTGCTGGGTCTGTTGAGCTTATGCGCCATCTCTGCGTGGGGCAGACAGCTCTCCTCAATAACGTCATTGCCCATGACATCACTTTGCCGCAGGTGACATAGTTCAAGGAGGGCCCACATGTACGCGTGGGTGGGCTACACCAGACTGTCCAATGGTTGTCCCCCCCAGTCAAGGTGGGCCTTCAACTGGGCCAATCTCAGGGTGACATTCCTGACCCTTTCTCCACCCCCCTGGGCAGTGGCACATCTGACAACAGCAGGGCACGAGTCCTAAAATAAGAAGTGGGGGGACGCTGATGTCACGACAGGAAGTGACATCACGGAAGGTGGCTTGCACCGTCAGACTCATTGCCTCCCCTCGCTCACCCCTTATATGCGATTGCATCGGAGAAGCCAGCGTGTGCACAAGCAGCTCCGATCTCGCCCCAGAGAGGCCAAAGAGTGAAAAGTGTACCAAGTCCGCCTTTGGACATGCCGGGTTGGAGAGACATAAATCCACAGGACAGTGGAACGGACACCTCCGACAGTAGAAAATGGGGATGACGCAGCTGAACATTGCAATGCGGTAAGTTACTCGGTAACTTATGTTCAGCATAGCCAGATTTTCACATCCCACTATCTGTAGCAAGCTCTCAATGTACAGCTGCATCTGTCCGGCATAGTTGGGAAGCAGTGGTGCAACAGCCATTTTGCTACAGGGTGATGTGATGGCGTGCTCCGGCTGCCTGTGCAGTCAGCAGAGTGCAACCTCCGACGATGCTGGGAATTCTGGAATGGTTGTACGGAGGCAGGACTTGGGTTATAGCTTGTACGGAGGACACAGGCCCTCATCCCACATGCTTCAATGAATGGTCAAGGCCAGTGGTGTCTGACTCCTTCCAGATTACTTGCATTTGACCCACATGGAGGAGTGGTATAATTTTCTTTTGTGTTATTAACTTTCTTTCATGTTGGGCGCTATCTGCCAGTGTACGGTTTACTCTGCATGGCTCTGTTTGGCTTCTTGTTGGTACAATGGCTCCATTCTCCTGCATAAATTGTTGCAAGGTGATTTCAGAGTAGGAATGGAAGGCCATTCAGTGATATCTGCTCTCCCGTGTGTGGGCAGGACACTGCGTTTCCGCTATACATTGGGGCTTCTGTGTGGGTGTAGTAATTGGAAACACCTGTTCTCAGGCAGCAGGGTTTTTCAATTTTGTACATTGCATGGCTTGATATTGCGAGCAGAATGGTATGGGTATTTTTGGATGAGACTGGCGTGCCTTTTGCGGACGAGGTCCATATTCTGCGCTGTTATGTAGCAGCCGCTGTGTGCTTCGCCATGTTTTGCACACAAGGGTGTGTCCTATTTTGACATCACATTCCTCCCCTGTTCGGGACACTTGTGTTACATCAGGTTGACAACTGTGAGTTGTCGGTTGGGGACATGACTGATGCAGGAAGGCCACGTGACATGTGCCTTCAGGGTGGGGCTGTTGTGTGGGGTGTGTAGTTGTGACCCTGTGGTGTTTGTGTGCAGCCCATGCATGGCGCTGTCGTTGGCCTCTGCGTTGTGCGCATGTGTACCTGCGTCATCGCCGCTGCGCTGCGGTGCCGTGACGGGGACGTCACTTCCTGGTCCCGGGTAGTGGGTGCCCAGGATGTTGCGAGTTGTTTATTTTTGACAGTTGGGACATGAGTGGGTATAGTGGTGGATGTGTCCTGTCCACACAGGGGTGTCTGGGGGGGCCTTGTACAGTTTTCCCGCCCTTGCACTGTGTGCAGTGTTTTCGTACCCTTGTTGTGTGTCTGCCTACCTGCGTCGTCGTCGTGCGTTCACTCCTAGGTGGTGCATCAGGTAGAGCATGGGGATGGCCTGGAGTGCAGGATTCATCTCTGGGTGGGCCGCCTTTTTAGTCTCCGTACTGTACAGTCGGGTTTCCGCCTTGGTATCTCGTGCGGTGTCTCTTTGCCGGTGGGGCTGTTTGGTTGTGGCATCGTGATTTGTACGCCGGGCGGTACGTCATTTCGTCGGACGGTGTGTCTCCATTGGCTCGCGCCACTACGTAGACGGGCGCACTTTGATGGCGGGCGGCGTCGCAGGCTTACGGGCGGTGTTTGCCTGACTTTTCACATCCTAATTTTGCGGGCGTGTGGGCCGTTGCTGGCGGACGGTAACTCGCGGTTTTTGCCTCCGACAGCACGGCGGTTGTACTTCCACCCGACATCGTAATGGACCCCTAAGTGTGGAAAAAGTGTGACGCAGCAGCTATGATACCTGACTTCGAACAACAGCGTTCACAGTTCGATTCCCGACTCCGGCGCCACGTTAGCCCACCACTATGTCACTGCTTAATCTTCCCGACGCCCCCGAGCGCCGGGACACCTCTCTGGAGGTAGCTGTACGCTTTACAAATACTGGCATTTTTTTAAATTTAAAACCATAGTGATGAGATATATTAGTAGGTATTTTTTTTTTCTGCTATTCTGAACGATATTTTTTTTATATCTTCTATTTAGAATTACGGCAATTAATAGATGTTTTTAGTCACGAGAAAGGAAATGACACGGTTTGCCGGGTATCAGTTTTTAAGCTCTCCAACGTATGTACATATTAAGGAGCTTATACGTGTGAGGATCAAAATCGAAACCTTTACCGCTTCACATTTTGCAACTTTTCCCAACACGTGCACAAGTTAAACAGTGAAAACGTGAGCAGGTGTCAACTGTAAAACGTGACATCTAAATGGGCGGAGCCGCATGTTCCTTCCATAGACTACTCAATAACCAAAAAGTATATAAACCACACCCGTTGATCGATTAGTTTTGTTTTTGCGAGTTATTTACGCGTGTCCATTCTGTGATGCAGGTTCTGTTTTCTAGCGTCGGATTCTTCTTTTGCGACAACAAAACATATTACGGAGTTGTAAGTTGTTTGATTATGGCATAGCAGATATTTATAATACGTAGCTATTTGTGATTATTTAAAGATTTGTATTTAGAAAAAAGTGTTTTTGAATGTTTTGACCATTTATATGTAACGTCAGCAGTTTGTATTCAGAAACAGACAGAATAGAGAAAACACTGTTCCTTTTCTGGCTCCTTTGAGCTCATATAGTGTGACTTTGTATATTATAATATTGACACTATACTTGACCTCAGAGGTGTTGGTGACCCGTGGGCGCGAAGACTAAAGATTTATATGTAACGTCAGCAGCTTCTGGTTGTTAGTCTGTTTCCCCCCTGGGATCATATAGTGTGAGTATGTATATTGTAATATTCACATTCATACTGACCTCAGTGGAGTTTATGACCCGTCGACGCGAAGACGAAAGATTTCGAAGTCCCGGAGAAAAGAAGCTTTGAACATATTAACCGCTGGAAAATATTTCGTTATTCATCTTGTTTTGTGTTCATGACTTTATTTTCCTTTTCCTATTGTCTGGCATCAGTGACAGTCTGTATATTGTAGTACAGTGTCATTTTTTCAGACAACAAGAGTTGGAGATTTGTTGGCACCAGGAGTAAACCATCTGAAATACAGCTTACTGACCTTTATAACTTACTTGATTAGATATTTTTTCAGTGAGAATATTTTTCGGAATTGCACTTTAAAAAAAGATTGTTTGCATAGATACTTTCTTACTGAATGCCTTTGATAAACCCTACATTTCTGAATGATATTTTGGTATTTCTCTGTTGTGGTTCCTATTCTCCTTCTCCCTATAGAATATATAGAAATAGTAGCGTATGTTATACTACTATCCTATATGTTCTTAAAGGAATACGTGATCTCTTAGCGGAGCAGTGAGCGACCTCTAAGCACTACGACACAACTTTCCCGAGTTCTACAGAATAGAAATTGTAAAAATTTAGATTTTTTTGTTGTGGTCCTTATTCTTGCTCTTCTGTGGAATACTATAAAGTCACCCTGTATATTTTAATACTGTGACTTTATAGTAGTTCAAAGGGTTGGAGATCTATCTGTGCGAGAAATTAACAACATATACTACAGTTATTTCCGTTGATAACTTACTACCTCACAGTTTGTAACACTGCTAATCTTTTATAAAGTAGTAGTTGCTAAAAACAAAATTGTATACATAGTGCTTCTTTTAATATTTTGATAAAGCGTACATTTCTATGCAATATGACGTCATTTGTGTTTTACTGTTTTTTACTTGTTATTGTGACCTGAGATGATGTAGTGCGCGAGTGTTTCTTGTAGCACTTCGTTTCTACTTTATCTAAAAGTAACTGATGCCCTTTTATATTAACAAGAATATGGGGCAACACTTTTACAAACTATAGGTGACAAAAAAAAGGGAGGGTGTGGCCACGCTTAAGGGATATTTTATGAATTGCGTTTTTATTTGTCACCCCTCTCATATATACAGCTTCACTTTCCTAAGAAAGTATACTTGTGATTGCTTAATAAAAACTGTTTCAAACCTAGACTGAAATTTTTGCAGCACAACCACACCTCCCCGTCAGAAAAGTAAACACCACATTCTAAGTAAATAGTGCTCCTGGGAAGTATCCCACCCGCGGACTTAATAAAAAGAAGACCGCAACACACTTTGTTATTTTCCCGCCGTGATTTGTAGGCCCCACGCAAATTATATAAATGGCCCTTAAAATATATAAAAAACAATTTTTACCTTCACAGTCCCGATCCACCACCTTGTGACCACTGTACAGAGTTAATAGTGTTCCTACCCTCCCCTCTACTACTTTTTGTTCCCGTACTCCTTTGAAGTTCGTCACAAAATGGCTGATAACAGTGGACCGTTCCCAGCCAATAAGGAGCAAACTTGAACTCGGAACCCTTTAGCCAATAAAATGTCTATGGTGTTCCGCAGAGGGGGAGGGAATGGCTGCCAACACTTCTACTTTTAATGCTTCACAGCCAATGAACATTAAGCTTGGGAAGGTCTTGCTTGGAACACGTTACCCAATCAGATGTCCCTGATACTTCGCGGAGGGGGAGGGAATCGCTGACAACACTTCTACTTGCAATGGTTTACAGCCAATGAACATTAAGCTTGGGAAGGTCCTGCTTTGAACACGTCAGCCAATCAGATGTCCCTGCTACTCTGCGGAGGGGAAGGGAATGGCTGGCAACACTTCTACTTTCAATGGTTCGCAGCCAATGAACATTAAGCTCTGGAAGGTCCTGCTTGGAACATGTGAGCCAATCAGATGTCCTTGCTACTCCGCGGAGGGGGAGGGAATGACTAGCAACACTTCTACTTTCAATGCTTCGCAGCCAATGAACATTAAGCTCGTTGTTGGAACACCTCAGCCAATTAAACGTTAATTTTGTTCCGCGCACAGGGACAGAACACGCCCTCCCACATAATATTACATTTCCTCTAACAAAGTGACACTATCCGTGATAAAAGTGAACACCGCATTATAAGTAAACATTACTGCGCATTATATTAAAGGAAGGCCGCAATACGGCGCATTGTTGTTTTCCCGATATGATTTCCACAAGCCTACTGAACATTGCCGCAATACCGCGCATCGTTGTTTTGCAGACGTGATTTCCACGGCCTACGCAACATTCACAGCACCTGTGTGTGCACCCTACACACTGCTTGCCGCAATACGGCGCATTGTTTTCCCGACGGGATTTCCAGAGACAACGCAACCTTGCCGCAATACCGCGCACCGTTGTTCTGAAGACGCCATGGCCTACGCAACATTCAAACTCCCTGCCTCTGCACCGTACAGACTGCTTAAACTAAGTCCACAGTGTTCCTACTATACCCTCTTATACAATTTATTTCTTTTTTCCCCCTTCTCCTTTCAACTGAGTCACAAAATGGCTGCCAACACTTCCTAGTTTCAACAGTTCGCAGCCAATGAGCCGCAAGCTCGTGCTCGTAACGCCTCAGCCAATCAGATGTCAGAATTCTCAAATATCGATATCTATAAATTTTGATATTTCTCAAAAACTACTGAACGGATTTATACCATTTAAACAAAAGCGTGCTTTGTGGACCAAGACCTTTCTCCCTGCCAAATTTGGCGTAATTCCGTTAAGCAGTTTGACCTGTAGCCTTGTCTAAAGTTTCCTATGGAAATTGCATGGAGAAAACAAGTTTTGGGACCCCCCTTTTTTCTCAGCCCCCCCTTGACGAATCACCCCCAAACTTTCAAGATAGGAGCTGATCTAAAAAGAGAAGTTTTTGGGAAAATTTTGTAAACATTCGTCAAACGACGCCAAAGTTATAAGCAAATCAAAAAACGCTTCTCCTATGCACATGTGGTCCTAACTATAACTATCTACTGGCGACCGCCAGTAGATAATATATATATATATATATATATTCCAAATGAAGTTGCTCCCACAATTGAAGACACCACACGCGATGTCTGACTTCACCGTTTATTGTTGGACAGGCTGCAGCATAAACAGGTATGGCTCCCCAGCGCGAAATCTGCCACTCGCCATACGCGTTTCAGGATTTCCCTTTGTTCACTGGCTTGGCTTCTGGTGAAAACACAGCTATGCAAAACTTCCCGCACCTGCGATCATTTTAATAGTTCCGCCCCTATGGGTGTGTGCATCAGTGCACTCTGGGTCTCGTAGTCTCTAATTAAATCCATAGTGGTGCTGCTGATAATATTCCTCCATTTTTTGTATCCCTTTGGGTTGCTGGTTAAACCGCAGCTGTATGCTGCATTTCTCGTGCCTCGCCCAACTGGTAACATCGCTCCATGATTGCGCTGAAATCTTGACAGCGCGAGGACCCGCTTTACAGCAGTGGGGTATCTTCGTGGCCAGAGCAGGCCACCAATATTCCAAATGAAGTTGCTCCAACGATGGAAGACACCACACGCGAATTCTGACTTCACCGTTTATTGTTGGACAGGCTGCAGCATAAACAGGTATGGCTCCCCAGCGCGAAATCTATCACTCGCCATACGCGTTTCAGGATTTCCCCTTGTTCACTGGCTTGGCTTCTGGTGAAAACACAGCTATGCAAAACTTCCCTAAGCCAGCCAGTGATCAAGGGAAAACAGTTCCAGAAACGCGTTTGGCACAAGGCTTTAAAGACATTACGCTGGGAAGGCACGATTTGCTTGACTGCTGCCTGCTGAATAAACGAGAGAAAATACACGTTGTGTGTGGCATCTTCATTGTGAGAGCAGTTTCGATTGGATATGTAGTGGCCCACTCCGGTCATGAAGATGCCCCTCTGCTGACTGGGCAGATCCGGTTGCTTTGAAAGCAGAGCACCACATGGAACGGCGTGTCTCATTTGGTGTGGAACAAGTTGGCAGCCAAGCAGTTTTGCCGAGAACAAGCGACCCGAAGGAAAATTAATATTGGAAGATTAAGTTGCAGCCGCATCCACTATGGCTTACATACTTACCGAAACTACATGAACCATGATGCACTGGATGCACACGCCCCCTGGGGCGGGACTATGAATTTAAATTGCGAGTGCAAGATGAATTGCAGCTGTTCCTTTCTCCCTAAGCCAGCCAGTGATCAAGGGAAAACAGTTCTAGAAACGCGTTTGGCACAAGGCTTTAAAGACATTACGCTGGGAAGGCACGATTTGCTTGACTGCTGCCTGCTGAATAAACGAGAGAAAATACACGTCGTGTGTGGCATCTTCATGGTGAGAGCATTTTCGATTGGATATGTAGTGGCCCGCTCCGGTCACGAAGATGCCCCTCTGCTGACTGGGCAGATCCGGTTGCTTTGAAAGCAGAGCACCACATGGAACGGCGTGTCTCATTTGGTGTGGCACAAGTTGGCAGCCAAGCAGTTTTGCCGAGAACAAGCGACCCGAAGGAAAATTAATATTGGAAGATTAAGTTGCAGCCGCATCCACTATGGCTTACATACTTACCGAAACTACATGAACCATGATGCACTGGATGCACACGCCCCTGGGGCGGGACTATGAATTTAAATTGCGAGTGCAAGATGAATTGCAGCTGTTCCTTTCTCCCTAAGCCAGCCAGTGATCAAGGGAAAACAGTTCCAGAAACGCGTTTGGCACAAGGCTTTAAAGACATTACGCTGGGAAGGCACGATTTGCTTGACTGCTGCCTGCTGAATAAACGAGAGAAAATACAAGTCGTGTGTGGCATCTTCATTGTGAGAGCAGTTTCGATTGGATATGTAGTGGCCCGCTCCGGTCACGAAGATGCCCCTCTGCTGACTGGGCAGATCCGGTTGCTTTGAAAGCAGAGCACCACATGGAATGGCGTGTCTCATTTGGTGTGGCACAAGTTGGCAGCCAAGCAGTTTTGCAGAGAAAAAGCGACCCGAAGGAAAATTAATATTGGAAGATTAAGTTGCAGCCGCATCCACTATGGCTTACCGAAACTACATGAACCGTGATGCACTGGATGCACACGCCCCCTGGGGCGGGACTATTAATTTAAATTGCGAGTGCAAGATGAATTGCAGCTGTTCCTTTCTCCCTAAGCCAGCCAGTGATCAAGGGAAAACAGTTCCAGAAACGCGTTTGGCACAAGGCTTTAAAGACATTACGCTGGGAAGGCACGATTTGCTTGACTGCTGCCTGCTGAATAAACGAGAGAAAATACACGTCGTGTGTGGCATCTTCATTGTCAGAGCAGTTTCGATTGGATATGTAGTGGCCCGCTCCGGTCACGAAGATGCCCCTCTGCTGACTGGGCAGATCCGGTTGCTTTGAAAGCAGAGCACCACATGGAACGGCGTGTCTCATTTGGTGTGGCACAAGTTGGCAGCCAAGCAGTTTTGCCGAGAACAAGCGACCCGAAGGAAAATTAATATTGGAAGATTAAGTTGCAGCCGCATCCACTATGGCTTACATACTTACCGAAACTACATGAACCATGATGCACTGGATGCACACGCCCCCTGGGGCGGGACTATGAATTTAAATTGCGAGTGCAAGATGAATTGCAGCTGTTCCTTTCTCCCTAAGCCAGCCAGTGATCAAGGGAAAACAGTTCCAGAAACGCGTTTGGCACAAGGCTTTAAAGACATTACGCTGGGAAGGCACGATTTGCTTGACTGCTGCCTGCTGAATAAACGAGAGAAAATACACGTTGTGTGTGGCATCTTCATTGTGAGAGCAGTTTCGATATATATATATATATATATATATATATATATATATATATATATATATATATATATATCCAAAGAACTCCGTTGCTGAAACTTGTCTTTGTAAGAACGGATACGGACCACAAAATTCGTGCAGCAATTTTTATTGTTGGTGCAGAGTTGTCGCCATGACGCGTTTCAGCCCCTTCACGGGCCTTGATCACATGACATAGTATATATCCTACTAGCGGTTGCCAGTAGGTAGTTGTAGTTAGGACTGTGTTTCTAGAGAAAAGTATCATAGTGAGTCTTGTTGTGCATGGAAAGTTTTGGGGTGATCTGTCAAGCGGGGGCCCAGAAAAAGGTGGGGGATCAAAGAAAGTGCATTTCCCATGTTTATTCCCATAGATTCTTTAGACACGCCTGCAGCCTGAACCACTGAATGGAATTACACCAAATCTGGCACAAGGCTAGCTTTTGGTCCGCAGATTGTGTTTTTTGTTATTTGGTGAAAATCCGTTCAGTAGTTTGCAAGATATTAAAGGAAATTCAAAGTTGTATATCTACAATCGCGAAGTCTTCTCGAATAATGATGAGCTCGTGCAGAGAACTGCAGAGCTCTGATTGGCTGCCAACACATCAACCAGGAAGTATTGGCAGCCATCTTGGGACTTGGCTTCAGCCGGGTCTCTGAAAAAAAGAAACGCAAACAAAAGAAAAGGGGGCAGGGTAGGAATGCCCTGACCCCCAAGCCTTGGTTTTAGAGGGAACCTGGCAGGGCAAAAAAGCATTTTTTTCAAGACATTTTGCTGGAAAATTCATGGCAAGAAACCAAAACAATGAACAAGTGTGGGCTCCAGCGCTTGTTTTGAAAAGGGCCCCTAGGTGGGCCAGGTCCTAGGGCTTTTCTAAAAAAAGTGGGGTGCATGGGGCACCTCTGCTGAAGCTCTTTGAGCCCCAGCGACCACCACCTCCCCGGGGCTCATTATTAATATAGGAGGAGGGCCGCGTGGACCCCTCTTCATGGGCTCAAATGAGCCCCGGGGACCACCAACTCCCTGGGGCTAATACAATAATAGTGCTGCCCGGGGCAAAAAACATTAAACAATATAGAGGGGGTCCTGGGGGCCACCACCTCCCCGGGGCTAATGTAACTATAGTGCGAGAGGCTGTACCGAACCCCTGCGCCCTGGGGACCACCACTTCCCCAGGGCAAAAAACAAATTTTGAAGCGGGAGGGGGCACACGGTCTCTCTCCCGGGCCATATATGGCCCCAGGAGGACCACCACTTCCCCAAGGCCTGCCTGTGAACAACAAAGGAGAGGGGCCACGCAACCCCTCTTCTGGAGCCATATATGGCCCTGGGGACTTCAACCCCCAAAGGCTGGCTCCTGTTATGTCCCTGGGTGCCCAAAGAATCACTGCTTGGCACTCATGCGTTTATTTATTTTAGACCCCGTGAGTGCCTATCACTGATTTTTTGAGCTGGCATTTATCGGCGTGAGCTCCACCATCACGCATGTGAAGGCACCCACTGCGAGCTCGGCAGCAGTTGGTGGGACTTGAGCTTCATGTGGAATTCGAAGCTGCCTGAACTGCCCCTGAAAGTTGGACTTTGGTAATTTGACTGAACCCTGCAGTTACATCTTCTAAACATCCTGGGGCAGGCGAGGGGTGTTACAATGTAAAAGCTTGAAGGGAGCCCCAGGGAGGTGCAATCAATGATGGAGACAACATGGCAAGCAGAGACATTTGTATACTTACCTATTGGGGTGAGTTTACTGTCAGCATTTGAGCCTTGATATACAGTATGATTTACATCTATTTAACATCACTATGGCGGCCGTGATGTCGAAAAAACTAATGAAGTCCTTTATTTATTATCATGCAGTGAATTCACCAATGAGGACATGATCTTGTATATGTGAATGAACCGAGAATGCAGTGCATTGGATTGTGTTTGAAGCACTGATAAAGGCGACTTCCTCGCTGAAACGTGTCTGCATAAATAAACGCATGAAAGACCCCGTGAGTGCCTAACAGTGATTTTTTGAGCTGGGATTTATCGGCGTGAGCTCCACCATCACGCATGTGAAGGCACCCACAGTGAGTTAGGCAGCAGTTGGTGGGACTTGAGCTTCATGTGGAATTCGAAGCTGCCTGAACCGCCCCTGAAAGATTGTTCCGTAGACCTGAATAGGTCGTGAATTATATAAATTCATGGACTTTGGCAATTTGACTGAATCCTGTGGTTACATATTCTAACCATCCTGGGGCAGACGAGGGGTGTTACAATGCACAAGCTTGAAGGGAGCCCCTGAGGGGGTGCAATCAATGATGGTGACAACATGGCAAGCAGAGACATTTGCATACTTACCTATTGGGGTGAGTTTACTGTCAGCATTTGAACCTTGATATACAGTGTGATTTACATCTGTTTAACATCATTATGGCGGCTTTGATGTCGAAAAAACTAATGAAGTCCTTTATATACTATCATGCAGTGAATCCACCAATGAGGACATGATCTTGTATATTTGCATGAACCCAGAATGCAGTGCATTTGATTGTGTTTGAAGCATTGATAAAGGCGACTTCCTCGCCGAAACGCGTCTGCATAAATAAACGCATGAAAGACCCCGTGAGTGCCTAGCAGTGATTTTTTGAGTTGTATATATGAAACCATCATAGCAGATCGACACAACATGAGTAAAATGAAGTCCAAATACAAAAACTTATTTCGAGTCATTAAATTTAACTATAAGAACAACCTTCGATCCAATGTAATTTTATGTGATATTATTTTAGACATATTACGAAATTTAGGCATTAGTATTTCTTCTATGTCTAGTGATTAAACAAGTCATGTGATGCAGTTTTTGTAAAGCACCTAGCACTTTAAATACAGCACATTGTTTGGTTACCATTGTCATGTGATCAAGCCTCGTGGAAGGCGAAACGCGTAATGGCGACAGAGGAATAAAGATACCTTGAAGCACAATTTCCTGGGTCCGTGTCCGTTTCTGGAGATATCCATAGGAAAGCAGCGGAGTGCATGGGATATATATATATATATATATATATATATATATATATATATATATATATATATATATATATATATATATATATATTTTGAGGCCAGGCCCCAGAGGGTTGGGTCTCTGGGACCGAAATAGGCCCGGGGAGGGGGGGCTGCATGGCTCCCCTCCCCAAATCAGTTAAGGCCAGGGATAGGGTCCCTGGGGCCAAAATTGGTCTGGGGGCTGTGCGGTCCACCTCCCCATTCAAATGTGGCCTGGGCATGTTGGTCCCTGGGCCAGAAATTGGCCTGGGAGAGGGGCCACACAGCCCACCTCCCGCATTGAATTATAGCAGGCCCCGAGGGATGGGGGTCCCAGGGCTGAAATCAGAAAATGGGAGGGGGCCCCATGGCCCCTCACCCTCATTCAAATGTGGCCTGGCCACTCACACATCCACTCACATACCCACTTACCCACTCACAGACCCTCACACACCCACTCACAGACACACTCAGACACTCACACACCCACACACAGACCCACTCAGAGACTCATGCACCCACTCATAGACTGACTCAGAGACTCAGGCACCAACTCACAAACCCACTCAGACACTCACACACCCACTCACAAACCCACTCAGACACTCATGCACCCACTTACAGATCCACCAAGACACTCACACATCCACTCACAGACCCACTCAGAGACTCCTGCACCCACTCCAAGACCCACTTAGACTCACACACCCACTCAGAGACTCATACACTCACTCACAGACCCACTGAGAAACTCATGCACTCACTCACAGACCCACTCAGAGACTCATGTACCTACTCATAGGCTGACTCACACACTTATGGAGGCACTCACAATCCACTCAGACACTCTCACACCTATTCACAGCCCACTGAGACACTCACTCAGACACTCATGCACCCAATCAGACACCCACTCACAGACTCATGCACCCACTCACATATTTACTCAGACACTCACGCACTCACTTACAGACTAATTCATACACACATGGAGGCATGCACAACCCACTCAGATGATCTCACACCCACTCACAAACCCACTCAGATGCTCATGCACCCACTCAGACACCCAGTGAGACACTCATGCACCCACTCACAGACCCACGCAGACACTCACATACCCAGTGAGACATTATGCAGCCACTACCAGGCCCACTCAGACACTCACACACCCATTGAGACACTTACACACTCACTCACACACCCACTGAGACACTCATGCACTCACTCTCAAAGGTTACAGGTTACAGTTAGGAAATGCAATTAAAAAACCTTAGAAATTCACTGAAAAACCAAAGCTTACAGGGACATAATATTTAGGAAATAGAATTAACAAAACCTTAGACAGTCACTGAAAAAACCAAAGGTTACAAGGGCATTATAGTTAGGCTCAGATTTCACTCGTACAAAACCAGTGAAATTCAGCAGCTATAGTTACATGAGCTAACTATAACTTATGCCCCCGCAATGCTCTGCTTATGACCTCACATATTACATCACTCATGACATGATCAGTGACATCACTCATGACATCACTGATAACATCTCAAATGACATCGTTCACAGAACCACTCACACACTCACGCAACAACTCATATACCCACTCACTGATCCATAGAGCCACTCACACCCCACTCACTCACTCATACAGCCACTCACACAGCCACTCTCTTCCCATACACCTACTCACACAGCCACTCACTCACCCCTACAGCTACTCACACACCCTCTTTTTGCCCATACAGCCACTCACACACCCTGTCACACACCCAAACAGCCTCTCAACAGAGCAACTCACTCATCCATTCAGCTAATCACAGACACTCACTCTCCAATACAGCTACTCATACAACTAATCAGTTAACCAAATACCCATACCATTCATACCCCATAAAGCCTCTTACACATATAGTCACTCGCCCATACAGCCACTTAGTCAATGATCCAGCCACTCACCTATCCACTCCCAGACCCATACAGCCACTTACACAGCTACTCACTCAACCATACAGCCACCCATACACCCTCACACTCACCAATACAGACACTCACACACCCAGTCACTCACTCATTCATAGAGCCACACACACACCCAGTCACTCACTCATTCATAGAGCCACACACACACACACACACACAGTCACTCACCCATACAGCCACTCACATTGTTTTTTTCAGTAAATATATGTATATATATATATATATATACATATATATATATATATATATTAATTGTATTAATGTGTGTTACATTTCAGTGATACAATAGAGTAGATCCTTTACAACTATTAAAGTTATATGTATATAACTTTAATGGTTGTAAAGGATCTACTCTATTGTACTGTTGAAATGTAACACAAATTAATAAAGTTAAATCATACGTTCATTATAAATGTCACATATGAGTATATAAAAGCCTAAATTATGCTGCATCATGGTGAAAGGTACATACTTCCAGGGGGTTTTCCGCTTGAGATGCTCAAAGATGCAGGCCTCCTCCTCTCCTTTGCACCCTCCAGGGCTATGACCTGTAGCTCATGGTCTGTAAACTTTAGCTTCCCCTGCCTACTGGCTGCCACGGCCGGAATGTCTGTACTATTAATAGCACGCAATGGAACACAATGGGCAGGGATGGCTCTGGGTCGTGCCTCTGGGTCTGCATGTAGTGCTCTGGCAACAAATTGCCACCATCCCTGCCTGTGGAGGATTGGGAGGTCACGATGAAGTTTGCAAGATTCCCCTAAGGCACACCAGTGGATCATAATAGGTCCTAGATGTGCCCTTCAAGCATCCAGAGCACTGTAGGGGCTCCATGGGATTCGGAAATGCTATTTTATGTTGGTCATGCAACTTTGGTGTTTGCTAAATTAGCATGTGAAGATAGCTAATGCGCTATTTTTGCAAGCTGTAATTTCACATGCAGTATAGTATATGTGCATGGGGAAATACCAACCCCACATGCTTCAGTTTATACTTATACCAGATGCTTCAATTTTTGTGTATTATATCCATTTTTCCATGTGGTTTTAACGCACAGTAGCAGATTTTCTGCTTGCGAACATTCTACGCAGTTTCACCGCCATGGAGGTTTTTGCTCTGGGTTTTGGTCCCAAGGTCTTCTTACAAATACATATAGGTCATAGTGAGTCATTCCGAGCATCACTTATGAGAGTCAAATCCTGAAGTGAACTCTAAAACTGTCATAAACCTTCAACATATGAGTAAAGAAGGTAACATAGTTTACATCTCTCTTTCATTATGTGTCGTGATTTGGTAACATTTGAGATGAAGCACATATCGGTGACAGGTCTGTTTTTTTTCATAAAACATTTAGAATGACTTCAGTGTGTTTATTTCATGTTAATTTTGGTTTCTATACAAAATTAAGGGCCACTGCCAGGAAAGTGACAGTAGCATTGAACTTTCCTGTGCCCCCTCCGGAGCTTTTGGGAATTCAGACCATAAATTAAATATTTCACTTGTTCATATGCCTTAAGAGGGCTTTTCAGCCCGAGGCGCTGACACATATCCAATGCCAGCGCATTTGGTTAATGCAGACTGTCATCCATACATACGCTTTGGGTTTTCATAGAATGATTTTAAGAAGTATCACATTACAGTACTGCTGACAGAGTGACCCAACAGTACTTGTTTCCTGCACAATCTGTACAGCATGGATGAAATCAGTTTTGAAGACTTTAGATTTATATATTATACCTGTTTGGTAACCCATTATGTTTGGAAAAAAACTGTTTGTGGAAATGCACATTTCCCCATCCATTACACATATGAGATTTTTCGTCATGTAGGAAAAGTCTGCCTTGTTCTTTTTGCGCATGGAAGTACTCCTGGAAATCTATGAATTGCAAGAGTACGCCAAGGATTGTTTACATATATCCCAAAAACAAAAAAAGGGTGTGTGAGGGGAATTGGGATGTCCAGCACATGCCTCCCCCTTCCTTTACTAAGTTATCTGAAATGAGTGTGCTGTTCCCTAGGTGAGTCAACACAACACTGGTGTTGGTACTACAGGTCTGAAACCAGAGGCATCATTTTTAGGACGCACAGACCCTCACCCACCGTAGTGGCATGCTTCATCAATGGAAAAACTCTGACTCTTTTTGAGGCCTTTTAAGCTATAAAAAGTATAAACCTAATCAATGAGTATTAGTCTCAAATATTTTTTATCTCAAAACACAAAATATTTTTGGTTAAGGCCAACATGTGTTTCACGACAACATGTCGATTCATCAGGGCCAAAAGATAAATTCTGTGTACAACTGTTCGTTGAGATGATATAAACACAACGTTTCGATAATAGAGTGATAACTGATGTATTTCTCTTAATTTTTCACCAATACTAAGGGTCCAATGTGTGCTCATAGTCTATTTATTTTATTCGTCCGCAAAGTAATAATCAGTCATGTCATCGGTGTGATAGCCGGTGGCTCAGTGAAGTCCGGGGGTCTGTAAACTGCTTCATCAATGGGCCTTGCTCCTCGCTGGGTGGGTGTGCAATGCACAGCAGGGCACTACAAGGGGTCTATTTGCCAGAGAGCTTTTTCTCAAACTGTCCAATGTTAAACAGTAGAATGCTGCCCTATGTCTAACTTTGAAAGGGAGGTGGTAAATTGGGATGAAAGATTAAAACTGGCTATGGGTTAGTAGCTGCCAATAAGTATTTTTTCAGAAAAAGCCCATGCTAATATTAAAAAAAAGACTAAGAACCACTAAAGAGAACAATGGACCTTTGGTTCTTAAGCTGGGGTCAGCGCATTTCATGCCTTATCTGCTTTTACAAAGCCACAAAAAAGATAAGTCTACTCCAAACGTGGTGGTAACGCAAAGGAATAGCTGTCTGATTATTACACTCTGGGCTATGTGGATCAGGCCTTTAGAGTTTCGACAAGGGTAGCTCAGAACACACAGAAGTTACTGAAATGCAATGGTGATATACAATCAGATTATGCTCTTTGATTGGCGGAATTTGCCTGCAGGGGAAAGTATATCAAGTGTAATTTAAGGCAATTAAAGGCAATTTTGCAGCACAGCCTTTGGCATTAGTATCTAGCTATTCATTTTGAACATGTAGACTAGAGCCTCATTAGAAGTACCCTTGTTCTAGCCCTGTAAAGACTACCCCACGCCCCCCAAGATACAGATTCTGGAGAAAGCTGTAATTCTGGGGCCAGACGGGAGGAGGCATTGAGTTTAGGTTGGGGTGCTGCCATCAATGTTACATCATTGAAGTCATAGGGATTGTGAACAATCCAAGCGTCACACAAAGAACAGTTATAACAAATGGGCAACGTCCATTTAGCACGAGAATGATAAGGGTGCGATATGTAGTTGGTGGTGCATTTTGGAGCATCTGTCCCAAATATATTACTAAGCATGGTGTGGTAGCGCACTGTCATTTACAGACAACAAATTTTCCATTGAACTGACACAAAATTTGCACTGACATGCAGTTTTACTGATAAAACTATATAGCACAGAAAAGATAATGTGTGAAAATTGTTTCTTTTAGCAAATATTTCCCATTTTAACATCACCAAGTAAAGTGTCTTCATTAGTTTTGATCCTATTACAATCTTTGTGTCAAAGCGCTCTCTTTAAAATCACCTTGACTGCCAATTTTACACTCACTGGGCTTCTGATCTACCGCCCTCCCGGCCCATCGGCTACTTTCAGAGAAGCCCTTGCCAATGCCATCACCTCACTGGCCCTTCAGGCAGCCAACTTCAACATCGTGGGGGATTTGAATCTCCACTTAGAGCTGCAGGAGACTCCGGATATTCGTGTCTTCATGGGTATGCCCAGACGTGGGTCCCTTGCTCACTTTGCCACTGGATTCAAGCAAGCCTGGCTGATGACGGCTGGAATGCCAGAAACCGGTCCTAGGATACTTGTTTCCGGTCCAGGGAAGACATGGCTTGGCAGTTCGGGCTGTACTGTTCCCATGAGGCACAGGGTCAGACTGATTTGCATATGGCCATGTCTGAACTGGGGTGGTGGAGTGAGCTAAAGAATGATGATGGATTAAACCCAGATCAGTTGACTGGGGGTGAGTGTTTGATTGGCTCAAACGTTCCGTTCATCATCCCCTTTTGTATCGGTTCATGGGTGACATGGCAGCATGCCAACTAGTCCAACTGGTCCCAGGTTCCACACACATAGCTGGCCATCTTCTGGACCCCATCATCTCCAATCTTCAGTCCTTGGAGGTGCTGCCACCCCTCCCTATGCCTTGGACAGACCATTTCCTCATCCAGATGCAGCTGTCGCTAGCAGGCCCTAAATTACAGCCTCGCCGCATTCCCGCACTCAAGCGCCCCTGGCATAAACTGGACCAGGCTGCCTTTCTGGCCACCTTAAGCACCCAACGCCCAAAGAGGTCTGCCAATATGGACGAGGCCCTTTTGCACTTTCAGGGGTGGATCACCCACGCTCCGGACACATACATCCCGCTTAAACTCTCTTACCCTAAAAGCGCACGGGCCAACGTTTGGTTTAATGAATCTCTGACCCTAGCCAGGTAAAATTGCAAGGTCTTAGAGCGTACCTGGAGGCGATCCTATGACCCTCTGGCTAAGACAGAGTACAGAGATGCGATTAAGGCTTACCATAAATTGGTCCGCAAGACTAGGGCTGCACACTATACTAACCAGATAACCTCAAGCAATAACCCGACTAAAACTATCTTCTCTCTTCTAAAGGACCTGGTGAAGCCCTCCGCTGCCACTGACAGCACCATATCTTCTAGTCTGCAATGTGAAGCACTGGCCAAATTCTTCCTGGAGAAGGTCGAACGCATGTACAATAGCTTCCACCCGGGGGACATCCCTCGGGGTACAGGTCAGAACGTGTCGGCAAGCTCCTAGTCCCACGCGCTTACAGTGCTCCCCCCGATCTCGCATCAAGCCATGGAAGCACTGTTTATCAAAGTGAAATCAGGTTCCCCAGCAGACCCCTTGAAACTTGATGCCTTCCGGAAATATCAGCAATGTCTCCTGCCTGAGTGCTTGGAGTTAATTAATCTGTCCCTTTCTTTGGCGGTGGTCCCTAAGCCTTGGTGCACGCCAAGGTGGTTCCCCTACTAAAAAAGCCCTCACTAGATATCTCCATGCCAGAAAACTTCCGTCCTATCTCGCAATCGTATGTCAATTCTTTACTAACTTCCTACCTGGAAGCCAACTCTATACTTGACATCTCTCAAAACAGATTCCGGCCTCTGCATAGCACCGAGTCCGCTTTGCTGGCAGTCACGGAACAACTACAGACTTCCTTGGATGCCGGCAGAACCACAGCATTAGTCTTGCTGGATCTGAGTGCAGCCTTTGACACGGTCTCCCATGAGATCCTGCTCCTGCGTCTGGAGGAGATCGGTGTCAAGGGCTCAGCCCTCGCATGGTTCTCTTCTTTCCTGGAGGATCGGACCTTCCAAGTTTCGGCCCCTCCCTTTCACTCCCGCACTCATCCACTGTGCTGTGGGGTGCCCCAGGGTTCAGCATTAAGCCCTACTTTATTTAATGTATATGTGAGGCCGCTGGCTCGGCTGGCCAAAACCCGGGGCATCTCCCTGGTGTCTTACACTGATGACACCCAGCTGGTGTTTGCCTTCTCCAACAACTCCAGCCAGGATATGGTGAATTTTAGACAGGATCTGACAGCAATCTCGGAGTGGATGGCTGCTAACTACTTGCAGCTCAACTCGTCCAAATCCGAGATCCTTCTGGTAGGCAGAGATCACCATCTTTGGGGCAATGAATGGTGGTCCCCTGCCTTTGGAGATCCCCCCATACCCAAACTGGTGGTGAAAAACCTCGGCATAATGATGGACAGCGATCTCACTTTCGAGACCCAGGCCAAATCAGTGGCAGGAAAATGTTTTGGACTGTTGCGGGGCCTCAAACCTATACTTGGTCTCTTTGACTCCAAGACTCGTCAACTGATCATCCAATCTTCTGTCCTTGCTAGACTAGATTACTGCAACGTGCTTCTCTTGGGAGCCAACAAATCCATTGCAAAAAGGCTGCAGCGTGTTCAGAATGCTGCTGCTCGCGCTATCTTTGCCCTCCCTAAACACTGTCATATCTCCAGCCTCCTCTGTCGATTTCAATGGCTCCCTCTCGAACAGAGAGTGCGCTTCAAAACGCTGTGCATCACCCACAGAATCTTGGGGGGCATCGGCCCCAGAATCTTGAGTGATTTATGTTCCTACTATGCTCCCACATGCACGCTGCGCTCAGCAGATTTGCTTCTGGCCAGACTCCCTCGGATACACAGGGCCAGAGCAGGCGGGCGTTCTTTTAGGGTGTTGGCTCCCGCCCTCTGGAACTCCCTCCCTGTCAACATCCGCAGCACACCTGACCACCTTACCTTCAGAAGGCTGGTGAAGACATGGCTATTCACCCAATGCTAATCTCTCCTCTGTTCTGTCGTCTCACTCGGTGTTCATCTCAGCGTTGGGACACCCCGTTGCTGGGGCAGCCATGCGCTCTACAAATACCTTAACATAACATAACAATCACACTTCAGAAAAAAAAGTGTTTCATTTGTGCTTTTATAACTGCTGATCTATTTTGAAATATTTGTGCAGTTATTTTACATTTATTTATTACAAAAACTGGTATTCTACATCCTTTCCTTTCACACTCCTTGTACTAGAGAAAGATTGTCAAATAGTTCACTAAATCCTCCAAGGTTGCAGTCAGATAAAGAAAAGTAAACAACAATCTGCATGTTGAGAAAACAAGCAGCAATTTGTCAGAAGACATAGGCTGACATTTGACCTCTGCTTTGAACACACAACAAATGTGACAAGATAAAAATAAAATGTAAAGGCATCGTTATTGCTTGTTCACCTTCTGAACTCCAGGATGGTTATTTTGGGGGTGCTGCAGAACCCCAGCACTTCTACTTCCGGCACCTATGCTGACGAGTGTTAGTGTACACCAGTAACTTCCAAGCATTTTTTATGTAAGTGCATAGCTTACTTATATTTTGCTTATGAGTACTCAAAAACAATGTTGTGCCAATACACTGCAAGCATTTTGCTCACAACTGCATACCTTGCTTACCTTTACCTCTTGGATGACGCAACACAAATGACAGTCATATACAAAAAATGTATGCAGAAGTCCATATTTTCATGCAAAAGCCCATCTTCTATACAACTTTACGACCTTCACATGTTTTTTCATAATTTGTGTGAGAAATGTTCATAGTTTGCAAAAAAAAAGTCTGAACTTTGCTCACCGCTAGTAAGATTTCCTGATTGCCTGGGGGCCTGTGGGTGGATGGGGAGTGTTACTTCTTTCTATGTGGCTCCAGATTAACTATGTGGAAGCCTACTTTACAACTATATAACTTGTATATTCTAATTCTCAATATTTCTTTATTCCATTTTAGGCCCTGGTTACAGCCACATGACTGTGATTAGCTGCCAGGTCAGCTACATAGTACCAGGAGTTCGAAACATGAGGAAAGTATTACATGATATGTAACAGCCTTTCAGAGATGACTTTCTATCTCTTTTGCTTCTATGTTGGAGGTTGCACATATTTAGTTTCTGACATTGTTTTGAACTTTTGTTGAGAGTGACTAAGGCAACAAAATATCCTCAATGACCATGTGTGTACACCTAACCTGTTGTGCCTTGATTCTGGGAGGCAAGTCCTGCTATGGATCATTGTGGGCAGGGGGTAAGGCCAAGGCCATTTTAAGATGAACTTCCCCACTGCATTTGCTGGCATGAATAAAGTAATAATTCCATCAGTGAAATTGCGTGAAATTATGTTATGCCGATTTGTAGAGCGCACTATCACCGGGAGGGTATTCTTGCGCTGGGCAGATGTGAGTCTAGCCAAACCTAGGGCCTAGTGGGACTACTTGAAAAGCCAGGTCTTCAGCTTCTTGTAGAATTCAAGAAGTGAAGCGAAGGCTCTTATGTGTAGTTGCAGCTTGTTCCACGCTTTAGGAGTGAAGTAGGAGAAGGCTCGGCCACCTGATCTGGTTTTCCATATGCATGGGATGTGCTCAAGCAGGACTCCAGAGGAGCGGAGATATCTGGAAGGTTTGTGAAAGCAGATTCAATTGTTGAGGTCTGCTTGGCCAGTATTGTGTAGTGCCTTGAAAGTGTGAGTGAGTCGTTTGAATAGTGCTTTTTTGTGTATGGGGAGCCGGTGGAGCTCCTTCAGGTCTGGTGTGATGTGAGTGCAGCATGGGATGTTGAGAGTGATTCTGGCCACCGAGTTCTGAATGGTCTGCAGCATTCTAGTGCATTTTTATTGATCCCGGCATAAAGGGTGTTACTGTAGTCAAGCTTGCTTGTGACAAGGGTGTGCATGACTGTTTTCCGGGTGTTGATTGGGAGCCATTTGAAAATCTTCCTCAGCATCTTCAGGGTATCGAAGCATGAGGCGTTGACGGCATTGACTTGGGCGGTCATGTCGAGTTTGCTGTCAGTGGTGATCCCAAGGATCTTGGTGTGGGGGGGGTGGGTGTTGGTTCTAGCTCTATTAGCCAGCAGGTGGAGTCTCACGGTGAACAGCTCTTCCCGAAGATCATGATTTTGTTCTTGTCGGTATTCAGCTTCAGACAGTTGGTATTCATCCAGTGGGCGATGTCAGTCATGCCGCCATTGAACTTTATCTGGGTATTGGGTGGCTTTTCCATGAGGGAGCGAATGAGTTGCATGTCATCAGCCTGGGAGAGGATGTTGCTGTCATGAGGGATCATGTATGTGTACACATTAGTTGTGCTTTAAAACTTTGTGAAGTTTGCCCAAGGGTAAAGGTTTCTGATAATAACATTTTTGAGGGAGAATTTTGGTGTAGGGTAGGTAGGTTCTCACTTTTTTCTTCAACAAAAATCTACTTAAAGCAGATTTTTTACAATCTTTTTAAACACTTTACAATTATTAATTATGATCACATTATGATAGTGGATACCCACAAGGTTACACCAACTCATCACTCCTTATTTCATTTCACTCAGGAGTCCCAAACTCACAGGACATGTATTCATAAATTTAAAGACGGAGTAAAACTTTATTAGCCAGAAATAACTTTTTCAGATAAAATTTCACCTGTGTGGAAATGGTGGGGCACCAGGTGCACTTGGATAGGTATCAGTGTGATAGGTATAGTGTGACATTGGATAGGTATCACAGAGGTGCCACCGGACCCCCTTATTTTGTGGCAAATTTTGCAGCCAAACAAAAAACTAAATTTGCAGCACCCAACCCCAAAATTTGTGGTATTTTTGCAGTGGGCAGAAAATGTGTCTGTCACAAAAATACAGTTGCAAGTAATGGTTCTATTGGATCAGTTCACCCAACCACTTTTACTTAGATGGAGAGCCCAAAACTTAGGGGGTGATTAGGATGGCGGGCGGATCACCATCGCCGGCCAGGCGGTGGCGATCCACCCGCCATCGCCACCCAATTTACCCCCCACCATATTATAATGGCGGGGGTATCGCGGCGGACGCAAAGTGCGTCTGCCGCTTTTCCGCCGTTCGTCAATCGTTCCGATTGCCGGCCGGGCAGAGCTGGGGCATAATATGGTGGCCATCCATATTAGGATGTGTGCGGAAACTGGCCTTTCCATGGCGGCGATGCCGATATGGAAAGGCTGGCGGGGATTCGCTTTGGGGGCCCGTTGCGGGCCCCCGGGGGTGGGGGGCTGCACTTCGGGGGTACCTATGGTACCTCCCTACATTGCCATGCACAAGGTGGCAGGCACCGCACAGTGCCTGCCATGTTGTGCATGGCAATGCACAACATGGCATTTCAACATTGCGGCGGGTGCTGCAGCCCGCAGCACCCGCCGCAATGTTAAAATCCCAGATGCGACCGCCGTGGTGGCGGTTGCATCATGATTGGGGTGGCGGGACCGCCGCATGGCAGGCGGGCAGTCCCGTTACCGCTAGGGTGGCGGGCGGACTTAAGTCCGCCCTCCATCCTAATCACCCCCTTAGATCCTAACTTATGGTCAAAGGATACCTATACTGGTCACATATACACATAGAAAAAACATTGATTACTAAAATTGAATTATCCCTGCAAAATGCATTTATTAACATAAAACATCAAAGATAGAACATTTTTCAGTAACAAGGAAAGAAAGGTGCTCCGTGTGAAGTGAAAAGTGCTCATGCAAAAAAAGTACTTGTGCTGTAGCAATCAATTATATACAGCTGGCGTGCACATTATCCGGAAACCTGTCCATAATATCAATTATTAAGGACTGTTTCAGCTGTACATTCAGAAATAGAATAGTCCAATAACAGTCAACTTCAATTGTACAGAACAGAAATACTTGTTGACGTTGTGACTCCTAGTATCCAACGTGCGTCTGAAAACATCAACCGGGGTCTTCATCAGGACAGCAAGAGAAAATTACCATATGGAGACACCCTCACCATCAAAGTGAACGTGTTTAAAAAGATTCCAAAACAAAAACACCCGTCCTCTCCCAAAGCCGTTCCCTTATGGAGTAAACTTCAGAAAGCCCTCATGAGGTAAGACCAATCTCATGGTAGAACTCAACTCCAGTGGCTATCTATTGTTTTCAAAACTCACTACCAGCCAGATAAATGATGCAAATCTCATCCACCCTGGGGATAACTTTATTCAACAAGGTGTGACTCGCAACAACAAAGGGGGTGCGTCAAAAAAACTAAACAGGACTGCTCGCATCCTCCAGGTCGTTGCACAACCTTTGCATTATCTCAGTGCTCGCGTCAGGGCAGTGAAGATTCCAAGAGCACTGTCACTGCTGGAGACTGTGCTATGCTACAATCTGTAAACTAGCAGCAGAACAAAGCCTGGATTTAGAGGATGTCCGGTGCCATAGAGTACAGATTGCAATGTTAAACCTCTGCTCTCTCTGGCTCCAGGCAATTTGTGTTATCCAGAGTGCACAGGGCAGCAGGGACTGTGGGGGGGGCACAGGAGAATGTGTGGGGGTAGAAGAGTCTCAGGTGGGGAAGGGCCAGGTGACTCATGGGAATAGGAGGGCACAGTAGACCGGCAGGAGAGAGTGCAATGAGGAGTCACCGGGCAGCAGGAGGGTGGGGGGAACAGAGAAGACATGGGAGGAGGTGAGGGGTGGCAGGAGACAGAAGGCAGTAGTGGAAAGAGGCTCAAGGGAGGAAGGGGAGTGACAAACTGCAGTGGAGGGTGGGGGTCAGGAGTGAGGTCCAAGGGCCTGCAGAGTCTGCATGGGGCATGCTAAAATATGTGAGGTGGTCCACAGGCTAATTGCACAGGAGGGGGCACTGTGCTTTTACAAGGCAGGCGACAGAGGAGGTGAACACCTCTGCTGTCTTATAGCCTGTTGCTCACTCTCTTTTTACTGGTTCAGTGGTAGCGTGGAGCCAGTAAAGAGAGAACCTCTTTGTTTTTTTAAATTCCAACTTTTGAAGGGCACTTTTGTAAAAAACACAGGATTTTTACAAAAGAGCCCATTTCGTTTTTTTTTTCTTTTGCGAGTCACAAAACTGAGATATTCTGGGGAGTCTGAATGTGGGAGATCATTGAATACTACTAAGAATGGGTTGTGTAGGTGCTCTTAGTTTTGTAAATATATAATTCTTCTCTTTATTTTCTCACAAAAGAATTTTTGGTACAGTAATCTTGCCAACACGTTTCATGACTTGGTCACTTTATCAATGATACTGATCCAGCGGTGTACTAACAGCAGATACTCCACTACCATATACACACCTGGGCCCATATAACTACTTCCACTAAACAGCAAGTAGACTGCTGGAACTTAGTTTATGATTTTCATACTTCAAGATCTAGTTATTTCTTTCCCTAACCAAACCTTTCACTGATCAATTAGTTCTTTCTTCTGGTCAATGGACCATTAGTTGGAACTAGTTGATGGTGATAATTAACATAACTTATTAAACATTTTCTCGACTAAAATGAAATAATCACAGACTCTGGAAGTTTTAAAAACCTTTATCTAAATTAGTTGTGTGTGTGTGTGTGAACCATCTCAAACGTTTCAGTACAAACACCCTCATTCGTAAGAGTGTCAATTCAATCAAATTTCAAATAAGCATTAAAAATTCAGATCCACACAATAACAATGTTCAGAAAGAAGAGGACAGAGAGAGAAGAAACATCTATCAATACGATGAATTTATAATTACCAAGTATGGTGTGAAGGCCAAAGGGCTGGTAAGGGTCCCCCGGGATAGATCAGGAGACAAAGACTTCAGGACAGGAAATCAGGACAGGATACTTCACCTCTCTAAATACCGACGACTGCGTCGCACCCCTCTCTGACACTCTCTTCCTCCTCGTGGTTCTTCCGCGATCTTCTTTCTAACCCAATTAAGTTAAGTAGATGGTTCTGCATTCGATTTTCTTCATCAGCGTCTCACAGCTTCAGCACCACCCCCAGCACCGACAGCATCCCGAGCTCTGCTTCTGTGCTCACGTTAAGCTCCCTGTCAGCTCAGTTCATCATCGGCTCCCAACACGCTCAAAGCTCTACTAACTAACTAAACTACTACAATTATACCTTTCCATAGCCATGTACCACCCATTAATGTTTCAATTTTACAAAATACTAACTCTGATTGGACAGGCGAAGGGGGGATGAACGTCACACCATGCTTATATTTCACTTATTTCTTTAAACCATTGTATTCAAATCCCTCCCCTCAAACTTTATTAAATCATTTCCTTTCCCATACATTTCCGAACTTTATTAATACAAAATGTTGCAACGTTATGAATAAAGCTCCTTCATATGAACTCTTCACCCTCATTGTTGCAAAGTCATCCTGTGCCCTGGGCACCACCCAACTTTTTGCTGAATGGTACTGGTGGTAACTGACTCTGACTGACCCTGGGCTTTGCCTAACCAGGCCCAGGGCCAGTGCTATGCTGAAAACACTTAGATACAGTTAAAACACCTACATACACTAGGGTACACTATGGGTTGGGGGACACCTGTGATGGGCATGACCTACCCTAGAAGCCCCTAGTATATAATAGGGCAGGGGAATTGAAACTACCTATCAGTCCCTAGTATGTAATAGGGCATGGCAGTTTAAGAGGCCAGCAGCCTTTCTGCACTTGCATGTGTACACTGCTGAGGCCTGAGGGCAGTTTTAAAAGCAGCCCTGTGTGCCATGACTACTTTTAAAAAGTAAATTGTGCCCAAACTCGACTTTGGGGTTTGGGGCACTTACAAATGGATAACCTACAATGTTTTGGTATATTAGGAACCCCCAGGGTCTCCCCTAGGTATCCCAGGGGTGAGGGGTCAGATATTTTGTAAGGTACACCCTTATAAAATGAGTTTTTATATGCCTGGGTAAAGTGAAATTTCACATTTCACTCCCACATTGTGGTAAAGTGCTGCCCAAATTCGACTTTGATGCTAGGAGCACTGTGAAGTGAGGATCTGCAATATTTTACAGATTCAGAACCCCTAAAGTCTCCCTAGTTGTCCTATGGGGTGGGGGTCCTGTAGATATAAGCAAAGTACTTATAAAATATGTTTTTGTAAGTCCTGGTGGTGGAAAAATGGCCCAAGTCATTTTCCCCATTGCAAATCCCCTGTTACATAGGTTAACATGGTGGGAAGTTATTAATTAATAACTCTTGATAGGAGAGGGCTAGAAGTGCCATTCAAAGATTTCCCCGAATGGTATTAATAAATCCAACAATATGATATTGTTGAATTTCTCCTAAAGTGTACCTACAAGAAGTTATAAGACTTTCTTGTTTGTAAGTCCAGATTCCGCCTTCCAGTAGTCTGTCCTGATTGGTCAGAGTTAAGTGGATTAGCCAGCCTGCCTGGAGAGGTGATAAAGAGCCCCTGGGGTTATGCAGCTGGGCTGGGAGGGCAGTGTGCTGGTCCACAGGAATGCCAGGCCAGGGGAGGGGTTGTAAACCATGGGCTTCAAAGAGAAAAGCAGAACCCAGTGACATTTACAACTCTGAACTTTCTACCTAAGGCAGATGGGGGATTAAGGAAGGTATGAGCAGATGCAGGGGGAGAGTCTAAGTAAATTAGCCATCCGAGGGGTGTGTTTAGCCAGCTCTTGCCTCCTTGCTGGAAAATCTGCCATTATGGATTTGGAAGATTTGATGCACTCTGGGACAAAATAATGCCACACTCTACAGGAAGTGGTCATATGTTTGAGGAGTTACCCTGCTCCCATTGGTCAGGAGTGACCTCCTGTCTGACCCAGAGAACTTGGAATAAGTATCTGACAGGGGCAGAGCCCTCCAGATCTGCTGCTTGAAACTTACTGAAGCAAGACATTGCCAAGCTGAGAAGTTTTGCTGTGCAAAGATTTCTAAGGCCTGACCTCTGAAAACTGCACCATCTGAAACTACAGCCCAGTGGATTATTTTGCTGAAAAAGAACTAAAGAGTGGACTCCCAGAAAGCTACAGGTTAAAAGAGCTCATCTGGAACATCACCAACTAAATCTGCACCTTGGAGAACTACCAGTGGATTTGTAAGGGTGACGTCCCAGGGGATTGTGGGAACTGAAGTCCTCAACTTTCAAGGACCATCTTGGAGCTTCCAGACCCTTGGAGTGAGTTTGAGACACTTTGGGACCCTTTGAGGAACTTCAGGAAGAAGTTCAAGAAGTTTGGTGAACTTTGGAGGAACTTCGAAAAAAAGCTCCATAGAGGGACCGACTCAACCTGGTCAGCCAAGCCGCCTGCCTTCAACCGCGAGCCGGTCAAGCCACCCAGGTTCGTCCCGCTAAAATCTCCTTCGGTCCAACTTCCAGAGTTTGACCGGGACTAGAAGAAATCTGAAGCCGGCGAACCCTCACCGGATCCAGCTACATGAGGAGCATCGAGAGACCCCGCGAGAAAAAGCTCCAGAAAAGTTTCTAAGTCCGCTCGTAGAAAAGGTGACCGGGAGCAACCGCGAGAGCCAAGCCGCCTGCCTTCCATCGCGTGTCGGCCTGGGCTCCTGGGTTGCCCCGCTGAAGCGCTAAAGAAAAAGTTTCTAAGTTCGCTCCAGGGAAGTTTACCGGGAGCTCGTCGAAAGGCAATCCGGCGAACCCTCACCGGATCCGGACTGGCTGGGAGCTTCGAGGGGCCTCGAGGAGAAAAGCTCCAGAAAAGTTTCTAAGTGTGAAGGTAGAAACTGAGACCTGGACCTGCCACAAGCTGTAGCCGCCCAGGGCTCCATCGCGGTCGGCCTGAAACTTTGACTTTGACCCGGTCTATCGCGAGCAGGTATCTCAATATGGTGCTATAATCTTCTAAGTGCTATATTTTATTAAATCTTTGAAAATTCTCTGGTTCCCTATATTGGTTTTTGTCGTTTTGGTGTCATTTTAAAGATAAAAATATTTCCTATTTTTATAAATTGGTGTTGGATTTTTATTATGTGTTGTGTCTTAAATATTTACTGAATTGGTATTTTTAAATGCTTTACATACCTGTCTTTGAAGTTAAGCCTGTCTGCTCGCAGCCACGTTACCAATGGTTGAGCATAGGAATAATTTTCTAAGACCTATGCTGAGTCGTACCATGTGTTAGTGGCCTCATTGCCAGTTTCAGACCTACATTTGCCCCTACCAATAATCCACTTTCCAACATTTGGTGCTCAGCGGTGTGGATGAGGACTTGTGTTTAAAAAGTACACCTTTCAGTGAATGAATTGGGATTATAAAAATCCTCTAAATTGCCTTAGAACAAAACTTTTGAGTTTGATTTTTGGAATTTGGACTAAACTGTTTTTAATCCATTGTTTTGATTTTTCCAAATTGTTCTAAGTCTGTTGTGCCTAGTTGTTGTGACCCAAAACTAGGGAACCATGGAGCTGGACCTGGCTAAACTGTCCCAGTTCAAGCTTGCTGAGCTTAGGGAACAGTGTGGGCTTAGGGGGCTGCCTGCAGCCAAGAATATGAGGAAGGCAGGGTTACTTGAGTCCCTACAAGCCTGGGCCGGGGCAGCTGAGGAGAACCCAGGGGGGTGGGAGGATGTTCCCCCCAACCTCACCCAAGAGGGGGGTGAGGATGAGACCTCTTCCATTGTGACTAGTGTTAGCCAGGTGAATCAAGGTGGTGGTGGGAGTGGGGAAAGGTCCCTTACTGAGGAACCACTACCGTCCCTTGCAGAGAGACAGCTTCAGGCTCAATTAGCTTTGATAGCTTTAGAGCAGGAGAAATTGGAATTGGCTAGGAAGAGATGGGAGAAGGAGGAGTTGAGAAGAAATGGTGGCAGTAAAAATGATGAAGATTTTGAGATGTCATGGGGTGGTACATTTGAACCTAAACTTCCCAAGGGTATAGTGCCCAAGTACACAGAGGGGGATGACATTGACAAGTGGCTAGCAGCTTTTGAGAGGGCCCTTAGAATGAGTAGGGTCCACTCTAGGTATTGGGGTGCACTCCTGTGGGAGTTGATTCCAGTAGCTGGGAGGGATAGGCTCCTGACCCTGAAGGGAGAGGATGCAGAATCATACCAGCAGATGAAGGCATGCTTAGTCAAGAGATTTGGTCTGACTCCAGAGCAGTACAGGGTGAAGTTTAGAGGCACCCAGAAATTGAGTTCAAAGTCTTGGGTAGACTTTGTGGACGTTTCAGTGAAGGCACTGGAAGGCTGGATTGTAGGTAACAAAGTTGACACATATGAGGGATTGTATAATTTGTTTTTGAAAGAACATATTTTAACTCATTGTGCAGAAGAGAAGTTACGCCAGTATCTAGTGGACTCTAAGCTGACAGACCCCAGAGAGCTTGGTGAAGCAGCTGATGAGTGGGTGAGAACCCGGGTTTCCATACAGCACCAGGGGGGTGACCAGAAGAAAGGAGGACAGGTCCCTCCCCAGGGGAAAGCCCAAGGGAAAGAAGGTCAAAACCAAAAGGAGTCCTCCAAAGACCCACAAAAACCTGCACAAGGAGGGGGGGCCCGAGCCAACCCAAATCCAAAGGGAGGTGGAATCAGGGAAAGAATGGTAGGTTCTTAGATCCCTCAAAAGTGGGTAAGTGCTTTGACTGTAACCAGCCAGGGCACAAGCAGGGAGATGCTGTCTGCGCCAAGAAGCTCCCCCCTACGGGGCCATCCACAGGGATTGCCAGTGTCAGTGTAGGGGTGGAGAGTGGTGCCCCAGTGAGGAGTAGTCAGGTGGTGGAAGCAACCTTAATGTCCCTGGGTGGGGTGAATATTGCAACCCTTGCTGCCTTACCTCCAAACATGGACAAGTACAGGCAGAGGCCTAAAGTGAATGGGACTGAGGTTGAGGCTATCAGAGACACTGGGGCTAGTGTAACTATGGTCCTGGATGAGCTGGTGCCTCCAGAGAGGTTGTTAGCTGGTGAGTTTCACCAGGTGACTTATGCAGACAGCACTACCAAACTCCATCCTATGGCTGGGGTGGATTTGGAATGGGGAGGTGTGACAGGCCCTATGAAGGTAGCTGTGTCAAGGGTGCTCCCAGTCCAGTGTTTACTGGGCAATGATCTTGAAGCCTCTGTGTGGTCAGAGGTGGAGAGATGACTCCATATGAAAATATTGGAGCTCCCTGAGTGGGTATGTGCTGTGACTAGGTCACAGACTAGCCAGAAGGGAGGGGCTGGACACTTGGACCCTGGAACAAAGGGCCAAGCATCCAAGGACAAGGGTACTGGGCTTGGTGAGCCAGCCCAGGGAACTCCAGAGGCGCAGGCAGAATCTAACCCTTTTGGGGAGGATCTGGCCTATTTTTATAAATTGGTGTTGGATTTTTATTATGTGTTGTGTCTTAATTATTTACTGAATTAGTGTTTTTAAATGCTTTACATACCTGTCTTTGAAGTTAAGCCTGTCTGCTCGCAGCCACGTTACCAAGGGTTGAGCATAGGAATAATTTTCTAAGACCTATGCTGAGTCGTACCATGTGTTAGTGGCCTCATTGCCAGTGGCAGACCTACATTTGCCCCTACCAATAATCCACTTTTCAACACTCATGTTCCCAAGGCACATCTTCGCTGGCCTTGGACGCGTGACAAGTCCTTACTCATCTTTTCGTATTCTCTCTCAAGTACGCATGCGTAGGGTCAAGTCAGTCAGCTCGATTCAGACAAGTGTAGAGGGCCCAAATGCGCACTAATAATAAAGTCAAAAGAAGAAATGTTATTTTCAAAAATAAATGGTTTCCCTGTACACCACCAACCTCTACTCTATCCCACTTAATTTATTATTACCCTTTCTGCAGTTGCATTAGTATAAAACTTATATTCTATTTCAGCTAAGCAGGTGCCATGCATGTGAGCTTTCAAGCGGCCATTTTATCGTCTAGTGCGCAGGCGCAAGATTTTCCCTCCAAGCATTAGTACGTCATACTACGTAGATGTAGTAGACGCATGCGCAGTAAAGATCCCTTGTTAAAGTGCGTTTTAGTCCTTCGTTCATGTTATTGCCGTTAGTAAACACATAGGCAAGCTTCCTTGTCCCGCGTGTCTATTTCTAAATGCGATTTATTAATTACAAACACGTCATTAGTAATTCATTAGTGAGTTAAAACGAAGGGATTGCTTCCGAGCAAGACTCATTTACGAGTCCTTGCTCCATCAATCCCCTCTCTGATGGCATCTTAAGCCATCACAAAATTACCCATCCCATCCCAGATACCAACTTTAACACTTCTCAGTTTTCTCTATTTCTCCTCTCAATTTTTCATCAATCAACTCGTTTCCTTCTAAATCTCTCATCTTCTTGTATAATTTGCCTTTCATTTCTTCCAGCTGTATTTCATCATATTTTCTTTTTCGTTTCTGTCCCTTTCCTTTTCTGTCAAAATGTACTTTCTCTTTCCTACCTCTTCTACAACACTTATATGTGATCATTATTATCATCACTACTGTTATTATCATAACTAATGGTATTATTATTTGACCTAGAAAACCCTTCCCAAAACCAACAAACCATTTCCCTATTGATGTTATTCTTTTTGTTAGTCTTCCCCACACACTGTCAACCTCCAGTTGGGTCAAGTCTTTATGCATTCTTGTAATGTTTTCAATATATCCTTTAATTTCTCAGCTCTTGTCCGGAATATAAGTGCAGCAATGTTGAATTTTCAACATGCCACAGACTCCACCTTCTTTTGCTAACAATATATCAAGAGCAAGACGGTTCTGTAAAACCATAGACCTGATTGCAACCATTTCCGTGTTAATCATTAAGAATCCTCCTGCAGTGTCTGTAGAAAGACGATCAACTTTGGTTGATAACTTACAAACTTTCTGTGAATTCAGAATGACTCCAACTGAGGGTATCAGTGCACTAAAAATGTCTCCTACAATTTCAGAAAAACTAGCTCTTCTTCTACGTGTTAGTCCATTATATTTTCCATTGGTTCCACTGATTTTATCTACATGATAGATCTTTGGAAAAACTATTCCAAAATAACAGCTCCCGTACCATCTTGCAGGTAACCTATAATAGGCATTGCTCCCACAAACATAATACACTCCTGGAAATACAGGATCAGTTCCCCCTTTTAGTTCTCACCCTCCTAAAATTAGGAAGTTGTGTTCACATTCACTGGAACCAATGTAATTATTGTTATAATCTGTCTTTAATCTATGGAGGCAGAATTTTCCCCTTTTCACAAAATCCAGGGACATCGCAGCATGAGCCTTGCCACTTGCATAGATTCCCTCTTTCCCAACCCATGGAGGTACATGGGTTTTCTGTTCAGTTGCCTTCTTTATTAAATCCTGTCTCCTTTCTTCTACTAAATCCAAAAAATCTTTTTCTTCTTTTCTTAATGTACATGTTAGATTATCTTTTTGTGCCTGAACTAAATTTATTGAACTCATTGTTATGAAAAATTCACCCATAAACTGCATTTTTACTACTAGCTACCGGATTCATATTCTTTCTAATAGGTAATTCAGAAAATACTACATCTATATCTGAATAAAAATATTGAAGTTTCCCTATAGCATAAAATAAACTTGACAAAATACTACATGACACACCATACGTTAAAGGTATATGGTGATACGTCATTCCTTCTGATACTGATGAGGGTAACTTCATACACACGTAACAGTTATTAATCTCCATAGTATTAACATATTGAAATAACAATTTAATGAACACATTAGAAGACGTATTATAGTCTGATTCGTTATGATAGTTTGCTTCATCTTCTACCCCTTTTTCTATTTCAGTTTCTTTTATTCTATCCACCTTAGCATTAGTATCTGTATTATTCTTGTCACTTGTTTTCATTAACAAAGGTACTCCTACTGTTAGGAATAACCATACTAATGCTACTAATAAAATACTACAAACACAAAATCTAAAACACTTTCTTTTTAATCCACATTTTGGTACCGGTAACTTCAATTTCTGCCATTTTACTCCTGAGAAAATTTCTTTTCTCTTATCTTTTCTTTGTCAGTTTGACTTTCCTTTTCGTTTTTATGGAGGCCTCAATTTGCTTTCATCAATCTGAAAAATATGAATTTCTTCTGTTTCATCAGTCAGATCTAGGGATTCAAATTCCTCGAGTATGACGTAAGTCCATTCAGGAGCCTTGTATCTCCTGTTTAAATTTCTCAATCTTGGACTTCTTCGAGTTATCTTTGCCAAAGTTTGTTTAGATTGTGTTTGACTTGTGACTTCGTTTACTTGTTCTGGTCCCTTTTCAGATTTTCTCAAGTGATATTTTAGTTTCTTTACTCCAGTTGGCCAATTGTCTCCCTTTCTGACTCTCTTGATTTGCATTGCGTTTTCACCTTCTTTATCTCCTTGTAAAGTTCTTTTTATTTCATTTACTCTAGGCACAATCTGTTCTGTTTCTCTGTTTTCTGTGCTTGTACCTTCCTTTACTTCCACCTGCTCAGGTCTTACCGTATTTTGTTCTTCTTCTTCCTGAGCTTGTTCTTCTAATTCTATCTGACCCTGTTCAGGTCTTACTTCAAACCTTTCTTCTTCTGCCTGAACCTATATTCTAACTCTATCTGATCCTGTTCAGGTCTTAATTCAAACTCTTCTTCTTCCGCCTGAACATGTTCTTCTAATTTTCCCTCCTCAGGTTTGTGAAAGTCTTTTTTATTTTCCACCTGAGTGTGTTCTTCTTCCCCTGTCTCTTCCTGACTACTTTCCTGTCTTTTCAGTTCTGTTCTTCTTCTTGTTTCAATAGCATCATCAATTACTTCAATCACTGGTATCCACTCCTCCTGACTTGTACTTGGCTGTTTGTCATATGGTTGTCTTTCAGAATCTATTACTCTAGATTCTTCAATCTCACAGCTTACAACTCCTGACGCTTCAGCCTGTTCAGTCAGTGGTTGCTCTTGTTGTTCTGATGGGCTCGGAACTCTTCTGGTATGGCTGGCATGAATCCAGTTGGGCAAACCTGCACACTTCACTGCTGTGGTAGTGACTAGTATGACTTGCAGCGGTTTGTCCCACCTTGGTGCTAGGCACGACTTTCTTGCATGTTTCTTCACTAGCACCCAATCTCCAGGATTCAAATCATGTGCTTGGTCTGGCTGTCTTTCAACTGCATCTTCTCCAACCTGGTGAGAGATAGAACGCATCATTTCAGCCAATCCTTTGCAATAGTCCAATATCAGATCATCAGTTATACTCATTAGTTTATTTCCAGGAATAAATGCCTGTCTCATGGCTCTTCCCATGAGAATCTCATGTGGGCTCATTCCTGTTTTTCTGTCTGGAATACTTCTGAGACCCATCAATACAAGAGGTAATGCATCTGGCCATTTCAGCTTTGTGGATGCACACACCTTTCCCAATCTTGACTTGATTGTGCCATTCATTTGCTCAACAATTCCAGAAGCCTCTGGACAATAAGCACAGTGCAGTTTTTGTTCAATGTTAAATGCAGCACAGATTAATTGAATTATTTCATTATTAAAATGAGGGCCTCTATTTGATTCCAAAGAGACTGGGAAACCAAATCGCGGAACTAACTCCCTCAACAACAATTTTGCAATTGTAAGACTGTCATTTCTTCGAGTGGGATAGGCTTCCACCCATCTTGAGAAAAGGCATACTATGACAAGTATATATTTCAGTCCATTGCATGGGGGCAATTCAATAAAATCTAACTGGAATCTAGTGAAGGGCCCTTCTGCCTTTCCAATCTTTCCCCAGCTTACCACTGTCTTTCTTCCTGGATTTTGCTGCTGACAGGTTAAGCATCTTTGGCAAAGGCTTTCTGCGACTACCCTGAATTTCGGATTGTACCAACTCTGTCTGAATAGCCTGATCATTGAATCTCTCCCTATGTGTGTTGCTCCATGATACACTCTTGCCATTTTTGAAAGTAAACAATCTGGCATGACTGGTCTTCCATCTAAATACACCCATACCTCATCATGTGGTCTTTTTGTACACGCTTCCTTTATCCAAATTTCCTTTTCCTTTTCCTCAACTTCTTCCTGCAATTGTCTAATCTCATCCCATGTTTCTGGTACTGAGAAAAACATAAGCTGGCATCTGGTTTCACCAGTTTCAATTTTTTGGGTTTATGGCCACTGTATTTTTGGCACAGTATTTGGCCACTTGGTCAGCATAATTATTGCCAGCAGTCACATAGTCATTTTCTGACCGATGTGCAGCACATTTTACAACTGCTATCTCTTTTGGCAATTGTAATGCTTCCAACAGATCCTTCACATTTTTGCTGTTTCTGATAGGGGATCCTGAAGAAGTCAGAAATCCCCTCTGCATCCAGAGCTGGCCGAAGTCATGCACAACCCCGAACCCATATTGACTGTCCGTAAATATGGTTACTCTCCAATTTTTCCCCTTTTTACATGCCATTGTTAAGGCAACCAATTCAGCTACTTGTGCAGACTTGACCCCAGGTAAACAGGATGCTTCAATTACCCCAGATATTTTACAAACAGCATATGCAGCACTTAGTCCTCCTTCTTGTGTTCTGAGGCAGGAACCGTCTACAAATAACTCGTGATCAGCCTCTTTCAAAGGTGTCTCCTTTATGTCCGGCCGGGGCTTCGTGCATAACTCAGTCACGTCCAAACAATCATGATCACTCTCATCCCTCACTTCCTCATCGCAGGGGTCTGGCAGTAGGGTAGCAGGGTTGATGATCATACACCTTATCACAGTCACGTTCTCAGCTCTCAAAATTACTCTTTCATACTTTGTCAAACGACTAGGGGTGAGATGCTGTGTTCTTGTTCTTGTCAAAAGAATCTCAACCGAGTGTGGAACAAAAACTTTTACCGGATGTCCCATCACTATCGACTCACTTTGCTCCAGACTCATACAAGTAGCGGCTACTGCTTTTAAGCAGCCAGGTAATGCTGAAGCCACTGGGTCCAATGTAGCTGAAAAATATGCCACTGGACGTCGACTCAATCCATGTCTCTGTGTTAAGGCTGAAAGTGCACAATTTTCTCTCTCACAGCAAAACAAAGCAAAGTCTTTTGAATAATCAGGCATGCCCAAAGCAGGATCCTCATACGAACAGTTTCTTAATTTCACAAATGCCTCTATGCAGTCATCATTCCAATCAATCGGATCTTTTGCTCTTTTCCGGATCATCTGTATTAATGGTTTTGCTAACATCGAAAAACCATGAATCCATTGCCTACAGTATCCAACCACTCCTAGAAACATTCTCATTTCTCTTTGAGTCTGTGGCAATTGCATTTCTTTGATTATTTTTATTCTTTCCGGTGTCACTTTTCTAACTCCTCTTTCTATTTTATGCCCTAAATATCTAACTTCTCGTTGACAGAATTGTAATTTTTCTGGAGACACCTTGTGTCCTCCTTCAGCCAAATGATTCAGCAATGCAATTGTGTCTGTGACACAATCTTCTCGTGTTTTTGATGCCACCAACAGGTCATCAATGTACTGGACCAAAACAGATTTTCCAGGCATAACCAATGACTCTAGCCACTTTTTCAAAATCTGATTAAAAATTGAAGGACTCTCTGTGTACCCTTGAGGAACTCGACACCATGCGTAAATACGATCCTCAAACATAAACGTAAAAAGATACTGGCTGTCTGGGTGCAAAGGAATAGAAAAGAACGCTTGGCATAAATCAATTACTGTAAACCAACCTGCATTCCAGGGTATCTGATAAAGGATCACTGCTGGATTTGGCACTATTGGGCAACATGGCACTACAATTTGATTTATTTTCCGTAAATCCTGCACTATCCTGTACTTTCCGCTAGGCTTTTTCAGTCCCATTATTGGCGAATTGCAGGGACTACCCATCACTTCTTTTAAAATACCTTGTTTAACCGTTCGTTCAATTTCTGGAATAATTCCTGCTTTTACTTCTGGACTCATTTTGTACTGTCGGGTATTTGGATACACTGCACCTTCTTTCACTGTCACTTTAACTGGGTCTATATTTGTCATTAGCCCAATGTCTTTTCCTGTAAAATCCCACACTTCTGGATTAACTGTTGTTCTCAACTCTTCTGGTAATTCATTCTCAGTTATTAGTGAAAACATTTCATCTACTTCTGTTCCCTGTTTGGCCATCATCATCTTGTATACCACGTCTTTATCAGGGGTTTGGAAAGCGACACCATTCGGTGTACAATAGATCGTGCAATTCATCTTGCACAAAAGATCTCTTCCCAACAGATTTATTGGACTGGAATCGCAAACTACAAACCGATGCATTTCTTTGAAGTTTCCAATGTGCACCTCCATTGGTTTTGTGATTGGGGTTCTAATCTGTTGGTTAGACATGCCTACAACTTGGATTGATTCTCCCGAGAGGGGTAGGTTTGGGATGTCTGCTGTTCTCACAGTAGACCTGGTAGCACCAGTATCCAATAGGAAAGTAATGTCTTTACCTTCTACTCTCCCATCAACAAATGGACCTGACTGATCTACCGGCAAGGATGCGCCAAGCATGCACTCCTCTTCCCCCCCCCTCATGCACCGTCATTGTGTGACATCTGAATGTTCTTCATCATTCTGTAAAAAATATTGTGTAATTGTTCTATTATTCTTACCACTTTCTCCTTGAAATCCGGTGTTCGCACTGAAACTTTGATGGTTCACAAAATTTGGCATAGGAGCTGGTGGCACCTGATATTGTGGAGTAACTACCTGCTGCTGCTGCTGATTCATAAGTACTTCATTCTGCATCTGTGGGATTAAATTTTGATTTGGCCCATTATTATTCTTATTATTCTGAGTACTCTTACACTCGTTCTTCCAATGTCCAAGCTTTCCGCACGCATGACAAGGAAACTTCTTTTTTGCTTCTTCTCTGTCCATTCGTCCCCTACATTTATTACCATTCGCTCCTTGATTATTCTGACTCTGTTCTTTCACTTGATTATTATTTTGGTCATTGTTTTCTCTTCTTGCTGTTCTGCCAATTTAACTTGTGCCCACATCATTTTCTCCTTTAGCTTCCTATGCCTGGCCTCAATGTCATCTCCGCAATATTTCGCGTACTTTAAAATCTCATCCACTGTCTTGCTTTGCCAACACAACATGTGCTGCTGTATCATCTGACTGATTTCTGGTTTCAAACCATATACAAACCGATACACAAAATGTCCCGTATCCTTGTCACCGATATTCTCAAAACCACTATACTGCTTAAACACCTGTAACAACCTTTCATAATACGCATGTACAGATTCATTTGGTTCTTGTGTTGTTCTATCTATTTTTACCCAATCTGTTCCTTTAGGAGGAATTTTCCCTTTCAAATACGTAATCACTTGGTGATACGTTTTCATCACCTCCTCCGAGGGTGCTCCTGTCTTTGCATCTCTAGCATACTCCTCATTAGGCCAGTCAATTGTAATTTTACATTCTGTCCATAAATCAGCAGGTATATCAAATAGACCATCCAAGTCTTTCAATAAAACCTTTGAAACCTTCACAAATCTCTCTACCTGTTTGTACCACTCAACTGGTTTTTCTCTCAGTTTTGGAAAATCATTTGTAAATGACAGAATATCTTGTCTACTCCAAGGAACATGAATATATCCACCTCCAGGAACCTCTCTTATTGGACACAATTTTTCGACTTTGCTTGATTCTCTTACTGGAAATGCAGCTGCTGCTTCTCTCGCTTGTACTTCCTCTTTCTTTCTTATCCATCTAATTCTCCATTTATCAATGTCTCCCCATTTTCGCAGGATGTTCATTAATTCTTTTATCTGTAGTCTCTTTCCAGAAGCATTTACACTTTCTAAATCTTTATCAGTAAAGTCCACCCGATATGGTTTATGTAACAACTTTGATTTCCCTATGTCTATTCCAATCTCTGAAGCAACTTCAGTCAATCTCTCATGAAATACTCTTGCTCTCCTGGTTATACTCTTACATAAAAATAATAATTCCTCATCATTGTAAGCGTTCAATCTTTCTGTACCCACACATCCTGTCATCATCTCTTCCAATTCCACTTTCAATCTGCTGAAATCTAAAATCCTTGGTGTTGGGTTCTGATTATCGCTTTCCTGTGCCCACCTTTCTATTTCTTCAGAGGTGACTACTGTTCCGCCTCCAGTTCCAGCAGGAACCAAAGGTCTTCTTTCTCTCAATTTCATAGGCGTATCTCTCTTTGGAGTTTCCGTCAGAGGTTCCACATTAGGGAGATCCATTAATGAAATAATTGACTCACTTTCGCTAACCTGATCATCTGTAACTATTATTTCTTCTCTAGGACTATTTAATGGAACTGTCACAAGTTGTGGTTTCTGGCAAATCTTATTATCTCCATACAATGGGATTACCGGACCAATGGTCACTGGTACTGTCAAAGCTTCAGTATTCAAATTTAACTGACTTATCTTTTGAACTAGTTCTTCTCTAGTTTTATTCAAAGCTTCTCTTTCATTATCCTGCAACACTATGTTATATGACGTTTCATGTAAAATCTGTGGGGTTAATGGCATTCCCATTACCGGTGCACTTGGGGTAACCTTACTAGCTGCTTCTTGATACGGTGGTGGATTTTTAATTAAAATATCCTCTAACAACTCATCATCTGATTCACCATATCCTGCCGAATTCATATGTTTCGTTTTCTCCTTACACTTTCCTCCAGACTGTTCCTCAGCCATTAACACTGGATATAACCCTTCCGATACCATAGCTCTCTTCCATTGCTTCATCTGCCCTTCGCGTGACTCATGCAAATGTCTCGGAAAAAATCCTCTATACCTTCCACCTCTGCATTTCTCTCGTTCATATGACTCAGTCTCCCACTCTTCCAAAGCCTCATAGTGAGTTAACCTAGGTCTAGGTTCCAAATCATTCATTTTCAATCTCAAATTCTGAAGAATCCTCCCATTAAACGTACCATCCTTAGGAAATGCTAACACACCATCATCCTTCATATATTCTATCCAGTTTTCCAACCACACGCAAGTATGATATCCTCTTTCCATCATCATAAAAGATGCTGGTGTCTTCGGTGGCGGAATAGGAATTCCCTCTCTAGTCAACACAGGCTTATCCTTTACAAAGAAATTCTTAATTTTCTTTAAAAATGACAACTTTCTTTTCTCTCCATACATCCTTGAAGAACGATGTAGGAAATTGTATTCTGCAAACCCTTGAAATCTTCTACCTGTACGTCTTGCACTAACAGTCAAATCAAAATCCCGCATACAATCTTTCTCTTTACCAATCCTAGCGCGGCTTCTAACTAGCTATCCAATCAAATCAGGCTCACGCCCGTGATCTGACCAATGGCAGCGCGGCCTTTTCTTGACGTCAGATCTGCTCCTTACTACTGACCCCTCCTTTACAAAGCTGCTCCTGTCACACGCCCGCTGTTTCTACCAATCCCAGCGCGGCTCACTGTGACGTCAGTACCACTCCGGCAACTGACCCTCCCTTCACAAGGTAATGCGAAAACTTTATTTCTCAATATTTTCTTAAAAATTCTTTGTTATTAACGACATAAAAACATTCGCTACTCTGTCTGTTCCGCTAAATCAAAGGATAGTTTATTTCTTTCTACTGCGAGTAAAACCTTCCGCTTACTCTTCACATAAGCTCCAGAGAACCTGCTACTCCTCCGGTGTCACCCATTTTGGGAAATTTGAGACCAAAGTTTCACCAGCGAACTCCTTTTGCTATCAATCTAGCTTAGAAGAACCTGCTACTCCTTCAGGGTTACCCTTTCTAGGTGATATAACGCCTAAAGTTTCACTAGCGAACTCTTTGCTATCAATCACTCCCACTTTTACACAGAAAATAGTCCCTACTTTAACACTGCCAGCCCTACCTAGCTTCTCAGTGTTATTCCAACATACGAATAACCTCACTGCAGTGTGGTTTCTATCGCCACCCGCTATTCATTCCCCGGGAATTTTCCAGACGACATAAAACAAAGACGCTAACTCTTTTGTTAAACATAAATCAATAATCAATAATCTATACTTATCACCAAACTAGTCAATATTAACCATAACTCTGCTACCAGAAAACTGATCCAGCGGTGTACTAACAGCAGATACTCCACTACCATATACACACCTGGGCCCATATAACTACTTTCACTAAACAGCAAGTAGACCGCTGGAACTTAGTTTATGATTTTCATTCTTCAAGATCTAGTTATTTCTTTCCCTAAACAAACCTTTCACTGATCATTTAGTTATTTCCTCTGGTCAATGGACCATTAGTTGGAACTAGTTGATGGTGATAATTAACATAACTTATTAAACATTTTCTAGACTAAAATGAAATAATCACAGACTCGGGAATTTTTAAAAACCTTTATCTAAATTAGTTGTGTGTGTGTGTGTGAACCATCTCAAACATTTCAGTACAAACACCCTCATTCGTAAGAGTGTCAATTCAATCAAATTTCAAATAAGCATTAAAAATTCAGATCCACACAATAACAATGTTCAGAAAGAAGAGGACAGAGAGAGAAGAAACATCTATCAATACGATGAATTTATAATTACCAAGTATGGTGTGAAGACCAACCCCCTGGCCAAAGGGCTGGTAAGGGTCCCCCGGGATAGATCAGGAGACAAAGACTTCAGGACAGGAAATCAGGACAGGATACTTCACCTCTCTAAATACCGACGACTGCGTCGCACCCCTCTCTGACACTCTCTTCCTCCTCGTGGTTCTTCCGCGATCTTCTTTCTAACCCAATTAAGTTAAGTAGATGGTTCTGCATTCGATTTTCTTCATCAGCGTCTCACAGCTTCAGCACCACCCCCAGCACCGACAGCATCCCGAGCTCTGCTTCTGTGCTCCCGTTAAGCTCCGTGTCAGCTCAGTTCATCATCGGCTCCCAACACGCTCAAAGCTCTACTAACTAACTAAACTACCTCAATTATACCTTTCCATAGCCATGTACCACCCATTAATGTTTCAATTTTACAAAATACTCACTCTGATTGGACAGGCGAAGGGGGAATGATCGTCACACCATGCTTACATTTCACTTATTTCTTTAAACCATTGTATTCAAATCCCTCCCCTCAAACTTTATTAAATCATTTCCTTTCCCATACATTTCTAAACTTTATTAATACAAAATGTTGCAACGTTATGAATAAAGCTCCATCATATGAACTCTTCACCCTCATGTTCCCAGGGCACATCTTCGCTGGCCTTGACGCGTGACAAGTCCTTACTCATCTTTTCGTATTCTCTCTCTAGTACGCATGCGTAGGGTCAAGTCAGTCAGCTCGATTCAGACAAGTGTAGAGGGCCCAAATGCGCACTAATAATAAAATCAAAAGAAGAAATGTTATTTTCAAAAATAAATGGTTTCACTGTACACCACCAACCTCTACTCTATCCCACTTCATTTATTATTACCCTTTCTGCATTTGCGTTAGTATAAAACTTATATTCTATTTCAGCTAAGCAGGTGCCATGCATTTGTTCTTTCAAGCGGCCATTTTATCGTCTATTGCGCAGGCGCAAGATTTTCCCTCCAAGCATTAGTACGTCATACTACGTAGATGTAGTAGACGCATGCGCAGTAAAGATCCCTTGTTAAAGTGCGCTTTAGTCCTTTGTACATGTTATTGCCGTTAGTAAACACATAGGCAAGCTTCCTTGTCCCGCGTGTCTTTTTCTAACTGCAATTTATGAATTACAAACACTTCGTTAGTAATTCGTTAGTGAGTTAAAACGAAAGGATTGCTTCCGAGCAAGTCTCATTTACGAGTCCTTGCTCCATCAATACGGTTGCCATGCAGTAAGGCCATATGGTCTAGAATGATTGGGGTACTGGCTGAGGTACATTTGTTGTCACATGTCGCGTTAGTTTCACAATGTCAGACATTTTACAGAATCCAGAACAGAGTCACCTGCATCCTATTGGTCTTAATGTTGATGAAGAAGAAATACCAATATGCCTCGGATTGAGGAACTAGAGCTGTAGAGAACGAGTGTAAATAGTCCATCCAAAGTGAACTGCAAGGGCACTGATCACCAAAGAAATTCAAATATCACTGCAAGCAAGGGTTTAACTGTGTCTACTGATACGTTATTAACTTTCTGCCAGTCTTTATAAGCCACTACCCCCACATTGAACAGTCTGCCTGATAAACTTGCAAATGTTCGCATTGCTTGTTGTGTCTATTGATGCCAAGTTGAAGAATTTAAGCTCAAGGATATTTTCCATATGGCGAGAGTTTAAAGTAAAGGCAGTTACCACCTCCACCCTTTTACTTAATTGTTCAATGTGTTTCAGAGTAACACAGAAAGAGGTGAGAGGGGATTAATCACCTGGGGCTGGAACTACAAAGCAATACTGTTGGGAAAAGTAATGTGCATTTGGAAGCAACAATTATCTCAGATAAAACATCAGCTTTTGTAATGGAGAAGGGTGGGAATGACAGCAGAGTGGTGGGTCCTCCAGTGATTTCTTCTATCATTTCAAAACCATTACTTTTGAGGAAAAATAAGTAAAAACTAAGGGGCTCATTACGATGGCGGGCGGAAGCACAACCGCCGTGCTGGCGGATGCAAAAACCACCAGTTACCGCCGGCACGCAGCAGTCCACACGCCCGCCCAATTACGATGCGAAAAGTAGGCCAAACACCGCCGGCAAGCCAGCAACACCGTCCGCCATCAAAGTGCGCCCGTACACGTAGCGGCGCAGCTCAACTGACACACACCGTCCGACGAAACACGTCCCGCCCGGCGTATAAATTACGATGCCGCAAACAAACGGCTCCCACGGCCAAGAGATACCGTACGACAAACCGAAGCGGTAACACGGACGCCGAGCACGGACAACGAAGAAGCGGCTCCCCGAGCATGAATCCAGCACTGCAGGCCCTCCCCATGCTCCTGCTGATGCACCACCAAGGACGCAACGTACCGCGGAGACGCAGGTAGGCACACACACAACAAGTGCACGCAAACAGCGCACACAGTGCAAGGGCGGAAAAAGCGGACAACCCCCACCAGCGCGTGTACACTACACATCCACCATTGCATCCACATATGACACACAGGCCAAATCGTAACATCGCGTAACACATGTGTACACACCACCTGGGACTAGGAACCAACCACCCCGTCACGGCCCCAAAGCGGCGATGACGCCGCCACACATGCGCACAACGCAGAGGCCAACCGCAGCGCCATGCATGCGTCGCACACAGACACAGGGACACAACCAAGCAGCACACACATCAGCCCCACCCCGAACGCACATGACACGTGACAGGCCTGCCACAGACATGTCCCCAACGCCCAATTCACGGACAACACCCAACGCCACACAACCGACGCACACATGTCAGTGAAGTCACGCAACAGCAGGACACACCCCAGTGTAACAAACATGGCGTAGCACACAGCGGCGGCAACACCAACTAGGAGAAGCAGGGCCCCTTCGGGAAGAGGAACGCCAGTACCACACTGAAACACCCATACCACCCTGCACATATGAACAAGACATATAAAACGGAACACCAAAGAGCCCGGGGACCGACAACAGGTGGCCCAAGAATAACATTCACACACAAGGCCCAACGCAGAGCGGAAAGGCAGCCTGCCGCCCACAGAAGGGAGAGCAGACAGCACTGAATGACCTTCCATTCCAACTCCGAAACCACAGCCCTACGACAGAAGCCGGTGAATACAGCCATTGTCCAAGAATAGACCAACACAGGCATGCCGAGGAGACCGACCACAGGGCAGATAGCGCATATCACAGAAGCACACAACGGACGGGGAAGAAAGAAGAAAACACTCCCCATGTCGGCCACATGCAAGTTAATTGGAAGGAGTCACACATCACTGACCTTGAACTGTCTGAGAAGCATGTGGGATGAGGGCCCGTGTCCTCCAAACAAGCCAACAGAACACAAGTCCTGTCTCCCTACGACTACACAGAGCTCACAGCAACCTCGGAGCGTGCACATTGCAGACTGCACACACAGCCGGAGCACGCCACCACAACGCACCGCTGCGAAATGGCAACCGCAACACACCTACCCAACTACGCCGAACAGCTCAAGCTGTACAAAACCAACCTGTTTCATATATTGGGATGCGATCTCCTGTCCCTGCTGAACGTAAGTTACCGACTGACTTACCGCATCACATTGTTCAGCTGCGTCATGCCCGTCTTCTACTGTCGGAGGTGTCCCTACCAGCATCCCGTGGAGATATGCCTCTCCAACCCGGCATGTCTGAAGGCGGACCTGCTACCACTACTCCTCCCTCTGGACGCACATGACAGGGCCTGCTCTGCCTATGGGGGCATGGCGTATGTGGCCAACATCGCACCCGCACTGAAATGGGACCACTGTGCCTCCACACGACGGATCATCGAGAACAGCTACATCGAATGTCACCCAGCATGCCCCATCATGGTCCTCCAAGGGACAACTTACGAACAACACCTTGACAGCCACCATCCGCTACATTGGCTGGCAAACATGTACACCACCAATGACATGGAAGCCCTGCTGGACGGCATCGCATACCTGACAACCTGTAAATTCGTCGGACCACAACGCAGGTTCCCCGATTGACCTATGATGTCCAACCCCGCACCCATGCTTAGCTTCCGCACGGACTGGCCAGTCACCACCACAACAGCCATACCAAACGACCGGCAACTGTAACCACACCATCAACGGCATCGCCATGACATCGGATATGACCGGGACATGCACACTGTTCCCCATCACATCCAGGAACACCGCATGCATCGTGGGAGGCAGTGGCATGGGCTCTGTGTATCGCACCCACATGGACGGAACTGCACGAACAACCAGGACACGACATGGATCCAGCGCACATGGACACACACACCACTCAGTGGACATGAATAGGTCGCCTGGAGTCTGTGGGTGCTGCACCCCTCCCACCCCCGCCCGGGAATCCCATACCAGGACCTTTGCATGGACGACAAGTGCATACAACAACAACACGACCCCAGTGACTGTGACATGTCCAGTAACCACCACAGTGCAACAACAAGTGGCACGCCGCTGCATGCACGCAAGCACATGCCCTGATGTCATCTCACATGCACGCGTGCATGAGGAACAACCGCAGCAAACCTGTCACATGGAACTGAGATGGACTGTGCCCATGATGCCAAGCGGTCTGGTAGGCTACATGTATACCGTCTGTGTCAAAGTCCGCAGCTCCGCAGCTATACGTAAATGTACATTAGCACAGCCTTGGCCAAGCAGATGTCACTCTGAAGCCCACATCCCACATGCAACAGCCAATCACATGTAACCCCACACCCTATCCCATTTGCAATCATGCTCAGTATATCCTCAACATGTATTCCGCTGCCAGTAGTGTCCACTATACTGCATCACAGAGGACAGAAGACTCAATATAATGTTTGAAACCAAAACTGTCTCCGCTGACTCATTTCACAAGTACGAATGAGAGAGGATGAGAGTATGTGAAGTACACGGCAGTCGTGACATGACCATGTAGTCCACTGGTATTGGATGTCAACGCAAATGAGTAGCACATCTGTGGAAGACACACATGTGTCGTGTGAAGTCGTATGGATGCAGTGCTCAGGTGGGTGGGTGTGACGGGTAGATGCGCACATGCCAAGTTGGAGCACGCCGTGTTGGGAGGGGTCATGAACAGTACACCACCGCTTCCCTGGGCATTGTGAGAGGACACCTGTCGGGGGAGTGAACACGTGTGTGCACAGCAGCCGGGCACACGTACAAAGCGGTACCAGGCGCACCTCAGCCCACCCTCTGTGGACAAGCTGGATCCTGTTGTGCGCCCGCCATGCCCCTTGACAAGGCACACACAGCCCCAGTCGACCAGGTGTAACCCCAACATAGTCAATCCGCACAGGCGATACAGGGCACGGGATGGCAGTGGAGCATGGTGTGTGAGAGGTCTCCTCGCGCTCCTCCTGGTCATATCACGCAGGCAATAGAACCTCAACGTCTAGCATGGCACAAGTCAAATGGAAGTGTAGGGGGACGCACCACAGCACGAGCAGCACTGACGTCACGGGAGGTGGCTCGCACCATCCCATCCATTGCCCATCATACCAACCACGCCACATGCCATTGCGACTAAGTGCAAGCGCGTGCGCCACCACCCCCGAGCCCTCCCCAGAGAGGCCAAAGAGTGAATGTGTGGGCCATCAGCCACAGACGGACGCGGCCTGGCCGCAAGGGCAGCCACAGCCACTGGGTGTCGCAGGTGGCGGATCCGGAAGGCGAAGACTGTGATGCATAGTCCATGCAGGCCGGGTCTCCATTTGGGGCACCACGCAGGTGGACGGCGTCCCGCCACACATCATACCCTGAGACAGCCCACTCGTGCAACTGGACCCACACATACACTCCTTGCCCTCTCTGGTGCGAGCTTGGGGCTGCCTGTGCAAGCGCTAGCCTCGCAGGTGAGCATGCATATTGGGGGAGCGAGGGGAGGACATGAGGGCTGGGGCGAAGATGACTGTATCACTGTCAGTTAGTACAAGGGATGACCCAGATGTGGAAAGGAAGAGACGTGTCCCGTGTGTACTGCAACTAGTCGCCAATCCAACTACCCCCCATGTCCGGAATGTAAGCCCGCACCTAGGCCCGCCCATCCGCCACATCGAACATACCACCAGCACGACAACCTTCCCATTCGAAACACTGACTGGGGGTGGCGACCAATGAACAATCATGTGTAGCCTACCCACGCGTACATGTGGGCCCTCCATGATCCATGTCACCTGCGGCAAAGTCATGACATGCGCAATGAGGGAAGTGAGGAGAGCTGTCCGCCCCACGCGCAGAAGGTGCATCAGCTCCACAGACCCAGCAGCGAGTCCAGCAGGGGTCACATGTGCAGGGGCAGCTGTGCCTGGTGTGAAGGCACATGCATATAGACAGCACATCGACCAATGTGTAGTCTGCCCACATCTACAGTCCATCATCATGCGGACATAGGAATTTAACACAGGGCAACACATCTTAGTTGGTGCACCCACCGTGACCAACAATGCGCAATCATCGACGTACCCGCCCTGTGCATGGCCCCCCACCCAACGGAGGCACATCCAGTGCCACCATCCCACACACACAAGCCTTCCACGGAACATGCTGTGTCCAATGGTCAGTACAGAGTCAGCGCCCATCTGGTGGATCCTGAACAGGAGACACATGCACACACATGCCAGCTCCCACTATGTACGTCTGCCACCTGGCACGTGCAATGTAACCTCTCACCTGTGACGTGTGACTGCAAGCACACAGCCGTCTTGGCATGGGGCTGTCAATGTGGACACCTGTCAATGTTTCGGGAGGTGTGATCCGTACAGTGCTGTACATAGGGTGCAGTGCTGACACCTACTACGGTCTCATATCCCCTCGTGCCACAGGTCCCACTTGTTTTGGCCGCTCAGCCTGTGCCCACATCGTCGTCGTCGTGTGCCATACTCATCCAGCCGCGGAAGCAGTTCCATGCTCAGCAGACATTCATGTTGCCGTGGCGTTGCCGCTTGACGGATATGCAGTCAGTCCCCATCAGCACGCCCCGCAAGTCATTGGGGCCTAGATCCCCATGTGCATGCACATGGCAGTGGTTTGTATCACTAGCCATTGCCATTGTTGGGAGACCTGTGTAAGTGTATTGTGGCCGTGCCGTCCCAGCTTGACAGCTGGGCTGTGGCTCATGTGCTTGCTCAGTCATGTCAGTGATGTGTATGCGAAATTGCTATGTGTTGTGTTGCTTTGACATGTGTCCTCTGCCATTGTCCCTAGGCGGAGACCGAACATTGACCGCCCATACCAATTGCTGGCGGACATGGACGATACAGAGGTTATTAGGAAGTTTCGGCTGGACAGGCCAACCCTGCATCGACTGTGTGCCATGTTAGAACCCCATCTCCGTCCCCGCAGGGTGTATCCGACTGCTGTCACCCCCACGGCTAAGGTGATGGCCGCCATGCATTTCTTCGCCACTGGGTCATTCCAGCACACAGTGGGCAGTGGAGGAGGGATGTCCCAGCCCATGTTCAGCAAGGTGCTGAGGGATGTACTGGCAGCCATGATGCTGTACCGAAACAGGTACATCCGCTTCCCCAGGGCTCGTGAATTGGCGGCAGTGAAGGGTGCATTCTATGCCCTTGGCAGAATCCCACACGTCGTTGGAGCCATTGACTGCACACATGTCGGCCTTGTTCCACCACAGGCCACTGAGCACCTGTACCGCAACAGGAAGCACACGCACTCCCTGAATGTGCAAGTGGTGTGCCTTGCGGACATGGTGATCACCCACGTGTGTGCAAAGTTCCCAGGCTCGGCCCATGACGCACACATAATGCGCAACAGCATCTTGCCACGACTGATGTCCAATATGCAACAGGATCGTGGCTGTATTGTCGGTGAGTATGTGTAGTGGTGTAGCGTGCTGGTTGTGCGATGCTGTCCCCTGTCCAGTTGGAATAGCAACGGTTCTCTGTGTCCGTCACACCCAGGTGACTCTGCGTACCCGAATGGGGCATGGCTGCTCAGTCCATTGAGGAATCCTCGCACCCCAGCAGACGATCGCTACAATGAGGCACATGGGAGGACCAGACGTGTGGTCGAGCGTACCTTTGGCCTCCTCAAGTCCAGGTTCAGGTGCCTGGACCGCACCGGGGGTGCGCTGGCGTACTCCCCACAGAAGGTGTGCCGGATAGTGGTGGCGTGCTGCATGCTGCACAATCTGGCCATTCGGAAGCAGATCCCCCTCATCGTGGATGACGGAGATCAACCAGGGCCCCAGCCCGCAGACCAGGACAGCTCGAGTGAGGAGGACAGCGGAGAGGAGGAAGCTGGTAATGTGCGGCAGCAGCTCATCGCCCGCTACTTCACTTGACGGTGAGTGTCCATGTACGACGGCTGATGTGGCTGTATCTGTGCAGGTGTGTGTGTGCTGTGTCAGGGTGGCCGTTTGTTCACTGCGTGCTGTGTGTCAACGCTCCATGGCCAGGGTAGTATGCCACTGTTGGTGGCTGTGGCATTGTGCCCTATTGCTCTGTGCGATGTGTGTACATTGCTTGTAGTTGTTGACATGTACTGTGTGATGGGTGTGTGACACACTCATTGAATGTGCTCCTGTTCTGTCTCCCACCCCTAGGTCCCTACAGGCCCTCCGGATTCCATTGCCATGCCACGCATCAGGTGCCTTTCCGCCCAAGGTGGCCGTTGTATTCCGTACAAATAAAACACAGGGCACAAACAGCAGTTAGTGTAAGAGGTGCATTTATTTCAAACTGTGACATGTGATTGTGTGTAAGGTGATGACAAAAGTGGTGCGTGCAGTGACAATGAGCTGTCGGTCATGGCTGCGTGATGCTCAGGGTGTACCCACTGGTTCTATGTCCATAGTCCAACACACACATGCCATCCAGATGGCTGTGTGGAGTGGGATCGTAGTCCAAGTCAATGCAGTGGGTGGTCAAGGAAGGCTGGCTTGCTGCCTCACTTGCGTTTGGAGCGTGCGAAGTCCTCCCGGGAGATCTGTTTCCACTTCGGACGGCCCCTTCCACGTTTGCGAGGGGGGGTGCCTGCTTGCGACATGCTGGTGGTTGAGGTGTGCTCACTGGCTGTGGACGCAGGGGAACTGGACACTGCTGCTCGACCCTGCGCCCCGGCAGGTGGTGGCGGAGGGGGAGCTGCTGTCCCTGGCTGTGACCTCACCGCCACCACCAGCTGGCCCATGAGGTCCACGATTTGGCCCATACGGGCGTCCATGGACCTCAGCACCCCCAGCACCTCACGCGTGTCTGTAGCTGACCTGGCCCATTGTCCTTGGGCCTCTTCATAGGCCCCAAGGACTCTGGCCATTTGAGGCAGGGCATGGCTCCCAGGGGAGGCTGGCGTTTCCCTGACCCTGCTCCTCCTACCAGTCCTGCTGCCACCGGCCCTGCCCACTAGCCACATTGCTCACCACGGTCCGCGCTGTGGCTCCCAGGGTGGATCCAGTCGGCCGGGCCACCACCTGCGCTGGGGCTGGTGCCAGCGAAGACGTGGTGGTGGTGGCGGCGGTGGTGGTCGGTGCGGCGATGGTGGCGGTTGCGGCAGTGGTAGTGGCCGCAATGACCGTGGGTGTGGCCGCAACGACAGTGGCAGCAGGGGGCTGGGAATGTTCAGCAGCCCTGGATGATGGGTTGGTGGGTAGGAGGGGTCCTGGGAGCGGCTGGGCCCTGCCACACCAGATGGGCCTGCTTGGTGGTCCGTGTCCGAAGAGGAGGACAGATCCTCCACATCCGTGTGTCCTCGTTGGGGGCTTGTAGGCTGGCTGTGCTGGCTGCTGGCTCCATCCCCAGCATCCAGCAGTTCGTCACCTGTGGAGAGAATGAGATTTGTTATTGTGTTGCACCTGGCGAAGTATGTATTTGTCGTCTGACATTAACAGTTCGTGCAATCTCGTACATGGGTTTCCCGGAGGCGTGTGTGTGGCTGTAGCATTTGTAGTTGTGTGTGCTTGGCAATGGGACTGTGTGCTGTGCACATGTGGCATGGGACGGATTGGCCATGCCGATGGGTGTGTTGCTGTGCCCCTACTTATTGTGACTCTGGTGTATGCGGGCTCCTGGCCCATCCTGGGTCTGGTTTGTACTTTGCTTTTGGTGTTCAGATGGGACGCTTAGGAACGCATATGGCAACATGGGGGCCATGCCCCAGATTCGCATTTGGGAGGGGATATGCTTTTGGGGTTCAAATGGAACGCTTTAGGAACGCATATGGCAACATGGGGGCCATGCCCCAGATTCGCATTTGGGAGGGAATATGCTTTTGGGGTTTCAAATGGAACGCTTAGGAACGCATATGGCAACATGGGGGCCATGCCCCAGATTCGCATTTGGGAGGGAATATGCTTTTGGGGTTCAAATGGAACGCTTAGGAACGCATATGGCAACATGGGGGCCATGCCCCAGATTCGCATTTGGGAGGGAATATGCTTTTGGGGTTCAAATGGAACGCTTAGGAACGCATATGGCAACATGGGGGCCATGCCCCAGATTCGCATTTGGGAGGGAATATGCTTTTGGGGTTCAAATGGAACGCTTAGGAACGCATATGGCAACATGGGGGCCATGCCCCAGATTCGCATTTGGGAGGGGATATGCTTTTGGGGTACATGCTGTGAGCCATGGGTGCCGAACGTGACATGTGTTGTGGCAGCATGACAGTGCATGGTTTGAGGTGTGTGCATGCTTGACATGGCCTGCATATTTGCTGTCTGTTGTGATTACTGGACATGGCATTGGACGCATCGTTATGAGTGAGTGATGGTTGTGTGCCAGCCAACGTATTGCAGTTGTCCCATCTCCTTGGTGTGCGTGCTGCCCTGTGCCATGTGCATCACTGCAGTGCTCGGGGGGTGTGGCCCATGTTGTGTGTTGTTGCTCACAGTGTGTCGTGCGCTTCATTGACTTCTGGCACATGGTTGGTCATGGGCATGTATCTTAGCGTGACTGCTGTATGTGTGGCAGCTGTGCGGATGACATGCCTTTCATGAGACTGGGGCTGACGGATGGGATGGATGGTATGTTGTATGTGCATGGTGTGTCTGTGTGTTTGATGGGTTCAGTGGTGTTCGTGTGCATTTATGTTGTTCCGCTCTGTTGCGTCTAGTGTTGTTTGTCTTACATAGGCGTAGTTGTGGGGTGTGTGGTTGACAGGCAGTAGGGGCTACATGGACAGGACTTCAATGGTGTTTCGGTTGTGTGTGATGAGTTGCACAGTGGCTGCCGTGTGGTACTATATTCAGTGTGGCTTGTGCATGCAGACGTGGCTCCTTGGGTGTTGCTATGTCTGTGATGGGTCATGTGGGGTGTGAGTCTGTTGTTCATGTCCGTGTGCACATTGTTCACTTGTTCGTGACGGTGGGCGGTGCTGCGTGTTCGTCTGCTACGTGACATGTCCCATGTGTTGGTCGTGTTCCGGTCCTCATGCCTCCAGTAATCCAGCCCTGTCCAGTTTCCCACCTGCAAGTTGTTCGTGCGTGCACTGTACTGGATGCCACATGGCTCTAAGCGGTGGGTGCTCCATGTTGCAGGTCTGTGGGGGTGGGGGGTGTTGTGGGTCGTGGGGGTGGCTGGACACCCACTGACACCGATTGCTGTGGACCGTGATGTCTGCCTTTCGGCTGTCGTTGTGCACTGCGGTGGCTGACACGTGGCTGTGGGGTGTGGGGGATGCTCCTCCTTGCTGTGCTGTGGGACTAGGGGCCTGGTGTGTGTTGTACTTGGGCTGTCCACCGTCCCACCCACTGCACTTTGTGTTCCTGCCATTTACCTGTTACTTGTCGGTTAGTGCAGCTGTGGCGGACACATGGGTGTGGTGGGTGCTCGTTGTGGCGCTTCTGGCATATTTGGGGACCTGTTGGTGGTTACGTGGCTGGCTGAGTGTACACATGTCCCCACGTATCTTACAGTTGTTCGGTTTGGGCTGTGTGTGGTGGTGTCTGTTGCATGTGTGTGTGATGTGTTGTGTATTGTGTGCTGGACATGGGGGTGTTTGTCCCTGGGAGCTGTGGCATGGTGGTAGTGCATGTGAGTACATAGCGGTGTGCTGGTATACATTAGTTTGTACTTACCAGCCTCCACTCCCCCTGCTAATCCGGCAAGGATCTCCGGATGTATTATGACTCGCACCTTCTCCTCCCACGCTTTGAAGGTCTTG